>BQNB010043441.1:0-32098 GCA_026074375.1 Tanacetum coccineum | reverse complement strand
GAAGTCTCGCCTAAGTCTTAAGAATGATATGACACCTTGAGAGAAGAAAGCATTGCACTAAATAAACAAACCAAAGTTCTAATCGGATTAATAATGGTTAATACAGTTTTCTATCATAAGGCTCGACCGCTCTTTTATCTTCTATTAATTAGCTTGCGTGGGTTAAAGTGCCTTGAATTGATTGTAGTCACCGACCAACCTGTGCTAGTCTCTTAGGCTGAAAACTCCTTTTTCCTGTTAGAATTAGGATTAGAACTAACATAGGTTTAGCATAGGTTTGACTTAGATTAGATTTAACATAGATTAGATAATCAAAATATAAATAAATTGAGAGATTTAACCTCGCTTTAAGTGTTCGACACCCTACTTACCACGAATCTACCACCGACCGGGAACACTGCCCGTTAAAGTGTTGTTTTTGGTTAAGTCGGCAAAATATAAATTTAATACTTGAAACATCTTAAATAAACCATACAACGACAGCACATCAAGTTTTTGGCGCCGTTGCCGGGGAGTGAAAATTAATCTTGTTTTTTATTTTATGTTTTGGTTTTTAGATTAGATCTAACCCTTAGGAGTAGTGTTAATTAGATTAGTGTATATTCTTATATATTTTGTATATTTATTAGTTTAGTTTGCTTGTATATTTGCGTGTTTAATTGTTTGCGTATTTAATTATTTTCTTAATACACTGTTCTGGTAGATAACTGAATACGGCGTATCCAGTTCCATTGGATGCGGCGTATCCAACCTTCTGTCTAATATAGCGTATTCGATTAAACTGATTAATACGGCGTATTCGCTTCTGTTGGATACGGCGTATTGACCATCTAATAAAGTTCTTTCCCATTCTCGAACTTAAAGCTTAATTTTTTTACCTTTTTTAGATGGTTCTATTGATAATTTTCTGGCTATTTTTCAGTAAGAATGACAAAGGTTATCAAAGGAGAGTTCAAGAAACTTAAGGATGTTAAGGTCGAAGATGTTTCGCTCACTTGCGATACATCACTTGAAGTTTTCAACAATTAATTCAATCGATTAAGTGGAATGGATAATAATTTATTCACATATGAAGTTGAAGTTACTAATATCCTATGTGACTCAAACAAAGATGATGATCAGAAGCGACGAATGTCGCATGAGGCTGATGATGATATGGGATATGATCCATCTGATGTTGCATTTACAGAATGGTTGGGGTCAAAAAATTTTAACTACAAGACAATAGATCATAATACAAAGAAAGCGTTATGGATTTACTGGATTAAAGGAGATGCGGATGAAGAATTTTCTGATAATGAAGATGAAGTTGCTGAAGTGTTTAGGATCAACACTAATATATTTGATTTTGAGACACCTATGTGCAAGACCTTTAAAGAATTTAACTATCTTTTGCAAATCGATCCAGGCTTATTTACTAAATACATTGAGGGATTCAAAACTTATGATGAATATAAGGATGATTGGATCTATGAATAGAACAAAGATATACCGTGGGTTGATGAGAAACCATAGACTGACGCTGAAGTTTGGACAGAACCAAAACCAGTCAAACATACTTGCAAGCCTTTCAACTATAAAACTGGATGTTCGGAATGGCCAACATGTAGTTGGAAGAATGATGGATACTGTAATAGAGGAAACTTACCTGGAGCTTACCATATTGGAAACTCACTCCATTACCAAAACCTTGAATGGTACGAAGCCTTAGAAGATGGAAAGTTGAAAGATGAAGCATTAAGAAACAAAGCTATCATGGAAGGCTTAATTAGTGATGGTGAATCAAGCAATGATTATTAGAAAAGATGGAAGAGCCATCAGATTAACTACCACGATTATGATGATAAGGAATATGAAAACAAAACTCAAAAAGAAGGACATGAGTTATGTGAGGTGCCGGTTTGCCAAATAAAAAGATACGAGATGATCAAATATTCGTTCAATGATGAAGAAGAATATGTTGCTGTAAAAGAAGACGAATACGACGATTTTACAAACACAGGTGAAGAGGCCAGCCGAGCTTACCAAGAAATCTTTCGGATGATGGACGAAGGATGGAAGGTGACACGCACCATGGAATAAAAGGAAGCTGAAGAAAAGTCCAACTTAAAGACTTCGCTGTAAATAAAAGTGCTTCCCGAGAGACAACCCAGAATGTTATTTAATTTTGTTATCAAGTCTGTCTTCCCAGACATCAATACGGCGTATCCGCTCCATACCATACGGCGTATTGATTGTCTGGACGTTATCAGTCTTTACTTTTTATGCACTTTAAAAATATTATTGTCAGTTCTGGCAATACGGCATATTCATGCATATGATACGCCGTATCCACAGTCTAACTCGTATTTAGTTTCGTTAGTTTAGTTTAAATTAACCATAGGTACCAAGATAGGAATGCACATGTTTTTCCTATGTTTCTTACAGGACCTCGTGAAAGAAATATCAACGAAGTTGGTGGAATACATATTGTTGGGAATTATTGAAAACGACTAAGTGTCGTTTCTGCTGTTAGAGATGTTCGTTTCTGCTGATGGCATTAAGTCGTTCCTGCTGATTATGTTTCTGCTGGTCATGTTCTCGTTTCTGCTGACAGAGATAGAATCTGCTGATCTTATTTATAGACGTGATTAATGTAATTAAGGAATTATAGTTATATTCTAGAATTATCTCATTAATATAGGAATGAGATATATTAGGAAGAGATTGATGTATATCTCTTACGCGTTTTTAGGAATCTTGTTGAGCAATTTAGGGTTTCTTCTCTATAAAAGAAACCTTTAGCATTAGGGTTTGGCACCGATTACGAAATACAAAAACAATTTATTATTAATAGAGAGATCCATAGAGGATCATTGTTTAGATTTATTCTTCTTTATACTGCATTGTTTAGTTTCCGCCTAAGCAATTGTTAGAGTCTCTCACGTATATACTTGTGATTACATAAGTACTATACAACCACAAAGGCTAGAAGATCTATCTAGTTACAGATCCTAACAAGTGGTATCAGAGCCTGGAGAGAGCCTCTGATAAAGAAGAATCACTCGTTACCATAACAAAACTTTGTTTCTCTAACCGATTAACTATGTCAGAACCCATGCCTTCTATACCTACTCAGTCAACATTCACTTATCCTAACCCTAATCCATCTGCTTCACCTTCGTTTACTCAAGATGATACCTCGGAATCTTTCATACCTGAACCCACACAACCAATACCTACATTCACTCAAACTGCTTTCTCACAACCTGCTTTCTCACAACCAAATCAATCTATCTTCTCACAACCTGCTGTTCACTTTCAACAGACTCAACCTACTCAGACCAACCAAACTGGTCAACAGTACCCTAACAATGTCCAGTCACAACAGTTTCAACAGTTCCAAACAGCCTCTATCTCTGCCAACAATGCAAAATTTCCTTATCTGGAGAAGGACAAATATGAGATATGGGCTATGAAGATGGAGTACTGGATACAGAATGCTGATCATAATCTTTGGAGGATTGTTCAGCAAGGGAACAGTCCAAAGAGGTTGGGAAAAGATGCGAAAGGAAATACAATTGTTCATCCTCCTGTCTCTCTTGATGAGCATGTTGCTGTACAAAGGGAGAATAAGGTGAGAACCTTGTTGCTTCAGGCTCTACCTGAAGATCATATGCCCGATTTTCATCATTATGATGATGCAAGGGATATTTGGATGGCAGTTAAGGCTAGGTTTGGTGGGAATGAAGAATCAAAGAAGATGAGGAAGACCATGCTCAAACAGCAGTTTACAGAATTCTCTGTGACAGAAGAAGAAGGCCTACATAAGGGTTATGACAGGTTTTAGAAGATTCTGAGCCAGTTGAATCAAGTGCAGGCAAGGCCAGACAATGATGACATCAACCTGAAGTTTCTAAGAGCACTTCCCTCTTCGTGGTCACAAGTTGCCTTGGCATTAAAAACAAGAGGTGGTCTTGAATCAATGAGCTTTGATGGCTTGTATACAAACTAAGGTCACTTGAACTTTGTTAGTGAAGTTTGTGGTCTTAGTTTATGGTGTGAAAGCTGCTGTTGGCTCCACTCATTTCTGCTTTCACTCGGAGATGCCAGCTCTGGCTCATAAGCTAATTATTCTAATCCTACAGAATATTGTTCCATCAGTGCTCAGACATCTGTCGTTCTGACAGCCATATGGAATGTGTTTTGCATTCTTTTGTTGTGGTGAAATGAACCAGATCAAGATATTATCTATGAAGCTTTGACCAGGGTTGATCAGGTTGGAGATGGAAGAATTGGACTTAAATTGGCCAAAATGGATATGCTCATCCTTGAGCGGATCAACAGATTTGAGAGAAGGAGGACGAAAGATGAATTTTAACAATCAGAACCTGCCAGATTTTACAGAAGGAAGGTTAGATGCTTACAAATGTTCTTCAATTGGGACATTTTGCTAGGGAGGTATAATGTGAAGGACAGTTATGATTTTGGCCAGCGTATTCTGCTTTAAAGGTTACAGGAAGATTAAAAAAGACGAACCAAATGCTTGGTCTCCCCCCCCCAGTGATTCCATGGTGAATTGGTCGGATCGTGCGGCAGAAAACAAGACTGGTGAGGTTGAAAAAGGTATATGGGTAATGTTGGACTTCATGTGATAATGATGTACTGTGTTTCTGAGATTTTACTGTGAGTTTGGTATTGATGGGGATTTCTCCTAGGGTACAAAACTGTCCCCATTGGCTGGATTCTTAAAAATTAATGATTTAATAATATGTTTAATAAACTTGATAAAATTGTTATAATGATAGTGACATTAAAGTTTAGGCATATCAGAATGCTGTTAAAACATTAGAATCACAAAAAGATTGGTACCATAAAACTCAGATTGCATTAGAAGAAAAGATTAGGATTTTATCTGCTAATCTAGAAAACACCACTAACACATTGAGTTATACTGAAAAATTACATGATCAGGCACCATAATGACAAGAAAGATGGGAAGTTAAGTTTTGACAGCGACATTAGCTAGATTTGAAAAGTGGAAGGAGTCTTCCAAGAACTTGAAAAAGTTTAGAATATTAAATAGCTCTATGTCTACAAGAACTAAAATGGTCTAGGATTTAAAGAGTACTTTGGAAAAGAAGGAAGTTGTTTTTTGATTTGTCTACACCTAGTGTATTTTACCCAGAACCTGTTGAGGAGGATAAACCTCTTTACTCATGGTTTGTCAAGGCTGGGGAGATGCATGCAGTTCCTCCCTCCATTACTGGAACTTATATGCCCACCCCTTACAAGTCTGACATAGAGGAAACACAGGTAAGTTATGGGTCAAAGTCTGATAATAACACTTCTGAAACTCTTTCGAAATAATGGACTTTGTCTCTTGTTGTAACAGTGAAAAGTCTTCAGACCTCAGAGACCTATGCTTCATGTGGTTTCAAGCCTCAAGACCAAGACCAAAGACTTCCCACCTTACTGGTTGATATCAAGACTTTGCCAGAGTTCTGATGTTGAAGACACCAAAAATTCCACTACTGGCAGACCTTTTGTTTGAGAATGTTAAAATCTTAGGATTTCTTTTTGTAATAAAAGTGGAAATGAACAATAGGATGTTTTTGTGTTAAAACAATTCTGTGCGGGTTAAGAATGTTTTGTTTGTGGTAAAGTAGTAAATTGCATTTGATTAAAATTGTACTTTTATAATTGTGTTCGGACGTTTTCGTCCCTTATAAATATTAAAGCAGCTCATGTTCCTTGCTTGGTAGTAGGAATTCACCAGAATCTGTTGCTGCTGATTATGAATCTGATCTGTGTAGTAGAACGGACAGCAGTCCAATTCTGCTGGTAGGACTAAATCCTGTCTGGTCTAGTCTAAACAGACCACACTGTTTCTGTGGTTAGAAAGTTTCTGTGGTTAGGCTTAATCCTGTGTGCTAGACCATATTTCAGACCTCATCTGTAAATTTTATAATATATATTGGCCTAACTTATTGACCCTCATGGAATATGAATAGGGGTCGATGGGGGTTATGTGTTAAGACCTCAGCAGGTTACTCTTGAGGAATAAAAAGACCACAATTTTGAGAGGTCCAAGAGGTAATGGTGGAATTCTCATCAATCTTACATGGTTTCACACTTAATGATCAACAAGGCTGGCTAAGGTCAGGAACTGGTTGGTCTTCAAGTGTACTAATATTATTGTTGTATGATTTGTAGGGTGATCCTAGTACAGATAATGACATAGGTATAGTTGACAGTGGTTGCTCAAGAAGTATGACAGGAAACAAGGAGAAGCTTGATGATTTTGTGCAGGTCAAGGGAGGCATTGTCAAATTTGGAGGTTGGAGATGGCTGAATTCAGAAAAGTGTGGGTCACCTTAAGGGACATCAAAGCTTGATTTGAAAATGTTACTATGGTGAAGAGCTGCGCACTTTAAATTGTTCTCATGGTATCACAAAATGGAGTGATAAAAAGAACAAAGTTCTCTTCAAATGCCAATGACTGTTTTGGTGCTTACAGAAGCTTCCCCAATTACCTGATGGCGAGTCAGGTGGTCTCAGTATTCCTAGGAAATGTGATCTCTTCACTTCAGATCTTAGTACTACATCCAGGAAAAAAATAATGTTACTTGTTTAGTAGCAAAAACAATCCTTGGATCGAACCACTGAGGGCACAGCAAAGGGATGGCTCATGTGAACTTCAAAACCATTTCAACAAATTAGCTTAAGTAGGTCTGAGTTTAATGGGTTCATCTCAAGGGTTCACCATTGAACACATACTGTGTTGCCTGTGCAACATAGGAAAGAAACATACGGCTTCTTACAAGCCTATTCTGATGTGAGACTTTTTTATGAAACTATGCAATTCTGAATATGCACATGGACCTTTTTGGTCCTACCAATATAAGGAGTATTGACCAGAAGTACTACTCCTTGGTGGTTACTGATGACTTTAGCAGGTTTACTTGGACTTTCTATTTGGGTACTAAGGATGAAACATTTTATGTCCTTAAAGAATTTATTGCCTTAATAGAAAACCAGCTAAATAAAAAGGTTAAAGGAATAAGGTGTGATAATGGGACAGAGTTCAAAAATGCAAAACTAATAGAACTCTGTGGGGAAAAGGGAATTAAGAGGGACTATAGTAATCCCAGAACCCCACAGCAGAATGGGGTTGCTGAGAGGAAAAATAGGACTCTTATAGAGGCTGCTAGAACCATGTTGGCTGACTCTAAATTACCTACCATGTTTTGGACTGAGGCTGTTAGCACGGCTTGCTATGTTTTAAACAGGGTATCTATTACTAATCCCCATAATAAAACACCTTATCAATTGCTATCTGGGAAGGTTCCTCAGATAGGTCATCTTAAACCTTTTGGGTGTCAAGTAACTATCCTCAATACAAGTGACCATTTGGGGAAATTTGAGGGCAAAGCTGATGAAGGTTATCTTGTTGGTTATGCTCCTAATAGCAAGGCCTATAGGGTTTATAATTTAACAAACAAGAGGGTAGAGGAAACCATGAATCTGAGATTTTTAGAAGATAAACCCAATGTTCAGGGAATTGGTCATGAGTGGTACTTTGACCTTGACTATTTAACTGATTCATTAGGTTATACTCGTTTTAAAACTGACACACCTGCAGGTACACAAGAAACTAACATACCTGCAGGTACACAAGCTCAAGACTCCGATTCAGACGTGGAGGAGCAAGTAATCGTGGTTCCTTCATTTCCTTCTAACAGTTTTGCAGGTCCTTCTTCAAGCAATGGTCCTAGTATTATGGAACGCAATGCAGATTATGCAGAAGAGCTTGCTAAGCTTCAAAGACAAGAGTATGAAGCTAAGGACGCAGCTGCACGATATGGTTATTTGTTCTCACAAGCAACAGCAGAAATACTATGTCAAGCTGAAGCTGAAATTCGAAACCAAGGTGTTTCTGCTGATAGGGATTCTGCTGGCATTGGTTCTGCTGGTGGTGTTTCTGCTGGTAGTACGTCTGCTGGTAGTGATCCTGCTGGTAGCCATCCTGCTGGTCATTTTCAACCTGCTGGTAGTTATGCACCTGCTGATCAGGGTGATCCTGCTGCCAGTACATCTGTTTCTGCTGACCTCATTCCTGTACATGCTGATGAGTCTACACTTCCTCCTGGTCAGGTTTTGGGCTCGAGTGAGAACACCACACGATTTCCAGTCCCTTCTGATGTGTGCAAGGAACAAATCTCATCTGGCATCTTCACATCTTCCTCTTATGATGATGATTTTCGTGCTACTCTTACAAATTTAGCACCTGCTGTGGAAGTGAATCCAGTACCTACAAAAAGGGTGAACACAATTCATCCTCAGTCTCAGATTCTTGGTGATCTTGCTTCTCCAGTTCTGACAAGAAGCAGAGCTCACAAATCCAAGTTTGGTGAAAGTGCTTTCATTGGATATATTCAAGATCAACAAAGGACCAATCATACAGACCAACTTCATTGTCTGTCTGCTTGCTTCCTTTCTCAGTTAGAACCAACTAGTATAGCTAAAGCACTTGAGGATCCTGATTGGGTTGATGCTATGCAAGAAGAGATGCAACAGTTCATCAACCAGCAAGTATGGAAACTTGTCCCTCTACCTGATGGCAAACATGCAATAGGGACAAAATGGATTTTGAAGAACAAGAGGGATGCCAGAGGAATAGTTGTAAGGAATAAAGCAAGGTTGGTTGCACAGGGACACCGACAAGAGGAGGGCATTGATTATGATGAGGTATTTGCACCAGTGGCCAGAATAGAGGCAATCAGACTGTTTTTGGCTTTTGCTTCTTATATGGGCTTTCTGGTATATCAGCTGGACGTTAAGAGTGCCTTTCTCTATGGAGAAATTGAAGAAGAAGTGTATGTCACTCAGCCTAAAGGCTTTGAAGATCCCTACTTCCCAAAGCATGTCTACAGAGTGGTCAAAGCTCTGTATGGACTTCATCAAGCACCTCGAGCCTGGTATGCAAGATTGTCGGCTTTTCTGTTACAACACAATTACAGAAGAGGGACTATTGACAAGACACTGTTCATCAAGAAAGATTCCAGGGATATACTTTTGGTACAGGTTTATGTGGATGACATCATATTTGGGTCAACCAATAAAGCCTGGTGTGACGATTTTGAGGTGTTGATGAAAGGTGAATTTGAAATGAGTGCTATGGGAGAGATGACTTTCTTCTTAGGTCTACAGGTGAAACAGTTGCCTGATGGTATATTTATCAGCCAAGACAAGTATGTTAAAGACATGCTTACTAAGTTCGACATGGAATCTGTAAGAACTGCAACAACACCCTATGAAGCTGCTAAGACCAAATTGAAGGATGAAACTGATCCTCCAGTTAATGTACATTTGTACAGATCCATGATTGGTTCACTTATGTATCTCACAGCTTCAAGACCTGACATAATGTTTGCAGTTAGTGCTTGTTCCAGACATCAAGTTACTCCACTGACTTCTCATCTGAATGCAGTCAAGAAAATTTTCAAGTATCTAAAAGGGCAACCAAAATTAGGCTTGTGGTACCCTAAAGATTTCCTTTTCTGTTGGAAGCCTACAGTGGCAGTGATTATGATGGTTTCCCATGGTGATAGGAAAATCCACTACAGGTGGGATGTCAATTTCTGGGCAGACAGTTAATTTTCATGGCAGTGCAGAAGCGACTATTGGGGTATTCTTTACAGAAGACGAGAGTATGTTGCGGCTGCTAGCTACTGTGCACAGGTACTCTGGGATTCAGAAACCTTGCTGGATTATGGATTCAATTCATGAATACCAAAAATCTTTCATAGACAAATCCAGAGCACAGATGCATGTGTAGAACCCAGTCTATATAGCGGACAAGCATATTGAGATAGGCATCCACTTTATCGAGATGCCAATGAGAAGTAACTTGATACAGGTGCTGAAGGATTCCACACGATGATAATGTGGCAGATTTACTGAACAAGGGCATTTGATGAACCAAGATTTGAGTAATTGGTGGTCCATTATTGGGGATGGTGAATCCCTCTTTCGTGAATGAGGGGGGTATAAGCCTAAGGGGAGGCTTGTTGTTGTATAATTGTATATTCTAACTTTCTTGCAGGTGGATATGGTGTTTTGTGGGATATTATTTTCTTGTGATTGCAGGTAGTCAATACTGCTGCTAGTTGTACATTATTCCTGCTGTCAGGTTGGTTTCTGCTGGTGGTACTATGATTCTGCTGAGAGTTATTCTTCTGCTGGAGCTTTGGTTTTGTGGTAGCTATGGATTATGCTGTGGTTTCGTGTTCATGCTGGTTGCATACTTCTGCTGTGGATTTCATTTCTGCTTATAGGGTGTGTGTTCTGCTGTCTGATAGGTTTCTGCTGTTGGTTGCCTCGTTCTGATGGCTGCATTACATTCATGCTACTGAGAGGTGTTTATTGCTGCCAATACATCTACTTATGCTGCTGAACCGGTTTGTGTGGGTAGTATCTGTTCCAGCTGGGGATTATTCTGCTGGTAGTAACCTGTTTCTGCTGTCTCAACTTAGTTTCTGCTGTGCTCAGTTTGATATTGCTGGTTGGTTGGTCTCTGCCACCAGTCACTTAGTTTCTGCTGGTAGTCTCCAATCATAGCTGGTGTAACAATGGTAATCTTGCTGCCTGAATAGTTTGTGCTACCATATATTAATTCTGCTGCTTGACTTGGTGTTACTGATTTTGAGAGGTGGTTACTGCTGTTGTCTTTATTACCTGGTGGTCTTTTCATAAAAGTTGAATAGTTTTTCTTTTTAAATCTATACATTGCATGAGGATTGGCGGTTACCACTTACCTGAACAGTGGCGGTCCAAGTTGCTTTTAACTAATTATTTCAACTTCCAAGGTTAATAAATTTTTCCAATTAAATTAAAAGTTTTCTTTTCATAAGTGGGCAAATTTAACCTAATTAATCCGCTAATCAATTTTTTTTTTCATTCTTTCCACACATACACCAGAATCATTTGCTTGTTATACTCTGTTCTTCAAACCTAAACTTCAATCTTCACCAATGGCGGCACTCAAGTACGAAGATGATCACAAAAAAATTGATATTGGAAGGGAACGAGGCTGCTGAGGACTTCACAGATATCCTCAGCTATCTTGGACACTCTCGTTAAGGTACGCTTTGATCATGCCCTCCGGTCGTGTTGACTCATTGGTCAAACAATTTTGGGCCACAGCTGTTGTTCGCCCAAATGCTGCTGGGTCTCATGACCTAGTCGCCATAATTGACGGCCGTGAGGTGGTCGTGACTGAGTCTCTCATTAGGACTCAGTTACAATTTGACGATGCCAATGGCATTTTTGACATGCCAAATAATGATATTCTTGAGGGTATGAGGGTTATTGGGTATCCGACGGATAGGTCTCTTACTTTTCTTAAGATCCATTTATCTCCTCAATGGAGATTTCTGGTGCACACCATTATGCACTGTCTGAGTCCTAGTCTGGAAGGTGGAATCAATTTTCGAGTTTCATTTGCCAGCCTTATTTGTTTGTCGACTGGTCGGGTATATAATTTCTCTCGATTTATTTTAGAGGGGATGATTGGGAATCTTAAGGCTAAACAGCATAAATTTTTAATGTACCCAAGGTTTTTACAAATGATTGTGGCATTAGAGACAGCTGACCGAACCCCTAGACCAACTTTTGACTTTACTAGGAAAATATTCGCCAATATGAAATTTAAATGGGAGGGTCAGCCAATACCTTTGACTCCCCCCATGCTTGCCATTGCTGCTGCTGGCGATGATGCTGCTGGTGATGATGATGCTGCTAATGAGGATACTGCTGCTGTCAATGAAGCTGCTGGTAGTGCAGCTGAGGCACCCCTTGTACCTCACTCTCCTCCGGTTTCCCCTGTTAGGGAACCCACACCGGAGCAGCAGCCTGTATCCCAGAGACCATCCTCTCCTTCACCTACCATTCCTGAGACAGAATGGGTTGGCCCTACCCCTGTCTCACCTGTTACTGACTGGAGACCATGGCCTTATGTTTCTGTACATTCTCCCATTAGGGAATACCACTGAGCCTGTGTCTCACCTAACCCTGCCAGCTATGACCTTTATCGTTGAGGAGCACTTAATGTTTGCCCTGAACTAGACAGCTGGGTATGTGGACCCTGAGTTATTGAACCAATTCTTTTGGCCCACAGCCCAGACCCCCATGGTTATGTTGACCTGCCTTAGTGTAAACCCATTATCTTTGGTCCAACTAGGCCTGACAACTATCTTGACCTGAGGGACCTTGAATAATTGTCCTTTCATGGAAGATGGACCCACTCATGGTGGATTCCATGAGGAGTCACCTGTTCGGCCCGATGATGCTCCTACACCAACAGCCGATGTTGCTGGTAGGGCTGAGGACCCTGCTCTTCTAACTAGTTTATCTGCAAAGCTTGACAGGTGTATGGGACGTCTTGACTCCTTGGAAACTGAGCTGGGAAAGTCGAAAAAGATAATGGGGGTGCTATTTTGACTCTTGTTTCCAGAGTCAAGAAGTTGGAGAAAACAGTAATAGTTGAGGGATACACGGTGGTGGTGTGCCTCTGAAGCAGGAAGGGGATGTGGATGTTCAGGATGATATTGACCTCGATGGATTATCTCGTATTGGCATCTTACAGCTTCTTAGGTCATGCTCAAAAAAAAAAAAACCCCTTTTTGCTTGGTTTTTTTTTCCCCCCCTTTCTGAGGATTGTGGAGGGAACGAGTAAGGAGAGGTTTCCTTAAGGGCGTAAGCGGTCTGCTTATCGACGTGCCAGGACGGAGTTTTCCACTCCAGCCTTTGAGCAGTTTCAAGTTACCCTTTCTGCTGGTGTTCTTCCTCACACAGCAGTACCTGCTGGTCCATCTATTGCTGCTGATAAGGGAAAGGCTCCTATGTCTGATTTGGATATACCTGCTGAGGTTTCTTGCAGCGATGCACAAGCAGGCAACGCTTTGAAGAAGAACGGGCTAGTGAGCGGTTGTTCACGGTTGCGGGTGAGCTATGGCTCAGGAATACTTGGCAAATGTTTCTGAAGAGCGCGCAAAGGAATTAGACGATCTCATGATGCGTATGACAGAAACAGACTGGTTGAACTTGATGATGCAAGTTGGCTCTAATCCTGCATTGGCAAAAGAGTTGTTGGGCGCTGATGTAAACGAGGGGAACTTTATTGAGCGCATGACTGCTGTTAAGGAACGGAAAAAGCGAGCCTTGGCAGACTTACGGTATCGAGCTCTCAAGGGTAAGCCATTGAAGAAATCTGAGGTCACACAGATGATGCGCAACTTGGTTAAAAATCAATGGTGTGCAGCTCATAATGGTACCATCACGATGAAAGACGTCAAGGCTATGAATCAAAAACAGTTGGTTGAAGAGTACGAGTATATCTGTAGACGCCTTGAAAAGGATCGCTTGTTGAGTGCTCAGTACAACCTTTTTCGACCCAAGCCTGCCATTACTGAGCCTCCTTCTAAGAGACAAAGGGTGGACCGCGGTACTTCACAGCCATCTAGTGTTCCTGCTGCTACACTCTATGCTGATTGATCCTGATTAGCTGGTGTGGTAGCTCTAATCCTGCTGGTTCAGCTACTCCAATGGCTGGCTCTGCTGCTTCTAATCCTGCTGGTGGTACATTTGATGCTACAGGTATTGACTCTTTAAAAAATAATGTCACCACTCAGCAGCTATGGATTTTTTTTTTTTTTTTTTTTTTTTTTTTTTTTTTTATACTGGTCACGCCGTGAGATTGGAGTTTCACCGTTTGCAGATTCTGCTGCTAGTTCTTCACCGTCAAATGTATCTATTGATCACATACCAATTGATGTTCTGTTTGAATCCACATCAGGAGGTATTCTTGAGTTTTTTCTTGACAGTGATGAGGAAGAAAAGATTGGTATGTCACGAGTTGTTGCTGACCCTGACTCGGATGACGAAGTGTTTGCTGAGATTATCTTTCGGGGTAAGTCTATTTCTGGTGATGGGGTTGTGTTTGTGGACAAGCTTCCTGATGATGAGATTGTTGACCCACGGGTTAAGGTTGAAACCATTACTGAATCTGCCGCTTCTCCTCCTCGGTCTCGTCGTAAACATCTTGGGGTGAGAAGTGGATGAATTCACGATGCGATGTATAAACCTGTTGAGGACTTTTTCAGTTTTGAGAGTGAGAGTGATGATGACATGGAGAATTATATTCCCCCGCTTCCATATGGTGCATTTAAAGATTGGGAAATTATGAGTTGTCCGCTTAGTAACAATTATTATCATGTATATTATCAAGAGAACCGGCGGCAAAAGTCCTTTACCTATTTGAAACAGTTGCTACCTCATGTTTATCGTGAGGATCTCCTTCTTTTGCGTCGCCGGATGAATAGGTACTTTCGGTTAAACCCAGAAGTAGATGTTGGTTTAGAACTCTGGAGGGATGTGAATATGTTGTGTCAGTCACTTCATTCTGATGATGTGGAAGACTTTTGGCGTACACAAGATGAATGGATTGTGAGTAGCTGGCAGTTGTATCCAAGAGTTTTGTTCATGTCCTGGGATTGACGTTGGGGAAGACTGTGTATAAGTTTGTCGACTAGGACTATCTATTCCGGGCAACACTGCTGGAACGTATGTTACGTCACAGGCTCACCGTTCCACCCTCATATTGTCGGGATGTTGTTGTTGCTGGGAATATCATTCAGACAGTCCAGGCTGGCTTAAGGCAAGCATATGAGTGTCTTGCATCTGCTCCTATGTAAGTTGTTTCTGAGTTACTGTTTGTAGTTACTTCAATAGTTTAGTTTATTTATTTAAAAAAAAAGCATTTAACATCCTTAGATTTAGATACATCCCTGTAATAGTATAGTGTTGTAAAGATATAGTGTTGCATTTAATTTTGGGTGTGAGTGCTTGCCATGCACGAACCAAATGGTTTTCAGCTCACCCTGGCTAACAGGCAAGAAAGAGTTTGGCTCACATTCAAACGGCTTTGGTGTGTAACTCAAATATCCGTTTGTTGCTGTAAGGGTTTGCTAAAAAATTCCTATGGCTTCACACCATGTTTCGTTGTAACAAAGAGTGGCTAGTCCAAGTGGGTACGGCTCTTGGTAAAGGACCTTCTCAATCGTTGATGGTTGCCAGGTTACCAAAAACTGGATGGTATTCATTTTCCATGTTCCTGTTGGGATGAAAAATGACTAGTCCAAGAGGGTACGGCTCTTGGTAAAGACTTTCTCAAATCCGTTGATAGTTGACAATTTACTAAAAATTGTATGGTTATCGACTCACCATATTACTCTGTGTATGAAGAGTTGGCTAGTCCTGAGCAAACGGCTACAGGTAAAGACATGTCAAATCCGTTGTATGGCTGTGACGGTTTGCCAAAAACTGTTAGGGTATTCCAATTCACCCTTGATTCATGTTCTGTTAAATTGGAATGGTTTTTGGTTTTACACCAGGGTGGTTTGTTCCACCAAAGTATCATACTGCCCAAGATTGAGTAGCTATTGGTAAAGGATTATCCATATGTACTTATGTTGCTGTTTACAATAAAGACTGGAAGCTGCTGTTCTTTGATGTTGCTACTTCATTTGATTCTGCTGTTCATCGAGTTCATGCTGTTTCATTTGATGCTGCTGTTTTCAATGTTGCTGATACGGTTTCTGCTGCTGCTGGTTCACCTTGTATCTGCTGGTATTTGTTTCTGCTGCTACTCAATCCTCTTGCTTCGAGAAGATCTATCTAGAAACTTGGAATTAACTGAGTCAAAACCAAGTTTAGGGGAGGATTGTTGGGAATTATTGAAAAAGACCAAGTGTCGTTTCTGCTGTTAGAGATGTTCGTTTTGGGGGGGGAATATTTTTGGGATTTGGCTCCTAAGTGGTTTTTGCTGGCTCAGTTCATGTAGGCATTCCTGCTGGATTATGTTTCTGCGGTTAATGCTCGCATTTCTGCTGACTAGTTATAGAATCTGCTGATCTTAATTATAGACGTGATTATTGTAATTAAGGAATTATAGTTATATTCTAGAATTATCTCATTAATATAGGAATGAGATATATTAGGAAGAGATTGATGTTTATCTCTTACGCGTTTTTAGGAATCTTGTTGAGCAATTTAGGGTTTCTTCTCTATAAAAGAAACCTTTAGCATTAGGGTTTGGCACCGATTTAAAAATTACAGAAACAATTTATTATCAATAGAGAGATCCATAGAGGATCGTTGTTTATACTTGTTTTCTTTATACCGCATTGTTTAGTTTCCGCCTAAACAATTGTTAGAGTCTCTCACGTATATACTTGTGATTACATAAGTACTATACAACCACGAAGGCTAGAAGATCTATCTAGTTCTAGATCCTAACAAAAAGGCTTACAGTGTGTGTTCTTTGGTTCGCGTGTGTGTCTGGATGAGGGTTTCTGTAAGTCTGGACAGATGATCAGCGGCGAGATTCTCAGCTCCTTTTTTGTCTCGAATTTCAATATCAAATTCTTGGAGCAATAGGATCCACCGCATGAGTCTTGCCTTAGCATCCTTCTTGGCAAAGAGATACTTGATGGCAGAATGGTCAGTATACACTATGCTTTTGGACATAACAAGATATGACCGGAATTTCTCAAAGGCATACACTACGGCAAGTAATTCCTTTTCGGTAGTAGTGTAGTGAGTTTGAGCCTCGTTCATAGTCTTGCTAGCATAGTGTATAGGTTGGAAATGCTTGTTTTTTCTTTGCCCGAGGACTGCCCCAATTGCGAAGTCGCTAGCATCGCAATAAGTTCAAAGGGAAGTCCCAGTCGGGAGCATTAGATCGATACCTAGTCAATTTTCTTTTGGTGTATTAAAGGAATCGATCACTTCTTCAGAGAAGAAAAATGGAGTCTCTTTTTCAAGCAAATGAGTCATAGGACGGGCAATTTTTGAGAAGTCCTGAATGAATCGTCGGTAAAAACCGGCGTGCCCAAGGAAACTACGGACACCTTTGACAGTAGTCGGATGAGGGAGTTTAGCTATTACTTCGACTTTAGCTCTATCAACCTCAAGTCCCGACTTAGAAATTTTGTGTCCGAGAACAATGCCTTCCTTCACCATAAAATGGCTCTTCTCCCAGTGTAAAGAACAAATGGTTGTCTTCACACGCTTCAACATTTTTCAAAAGGGGAATAAGCACGTAGAGAATAAGTCCCGAAGACCAAAAAGTTTCCATGATACTTCCATCATTTTTTCAATCATTATCGTAGAAGATTGCCATCATACATCGTTGGAATGTTTTTTTTATTTTTTTTTAATACCCCCCCCCGGAGCATTGCATAGCCCAAAAGGCATGCGACGATAGGCGAAAGTTCCGTATGGGAAGTAAAGGTTGGTCTTGTCTTGATCTTTTTGGTCCAATTAGGATTGAAAATAACCCGAGAAGCCATCGAGGAAACAGTAGTATTGGTTCCTGCTAGTCTTTCGAGCTTTGGTCATGTAGGGCATGGGAAGTGGTCCTTTTTGGGTGGCTCATTAAGCTTCTGTAATCCATACATACTCGCCATCCCGTGACACAAGTAGGAATTAGTTCATTCTCATCATTTGTGATGACGGTTATGCCTCCTTTCTTAGGTACACAGTGTACCGGGCTTACCCAAGGGCTGTCAGAGATGGGGTAAATCAATCCAGCATCAAGGAGTTTTTCAACCTCCTTCTTGATAACGTCGTGGATTTTTGGGTTTACTCTCTGACTTTGCACAGATGGTTCGTAGTCCTCTTCCATTAGAATTTTGTGAGTACAAAATTCTGGGTTAACACCCTTTATATCGGAGAGTTTCCAAGCGATGGCTCGCTTGTGGGACTTGAGAACCTTGAGTAGAGCTGCCTTTTCCTCATCTTTTAAGTCTTTAGCAATTATGACAGGCAACTTGTCGTCACCTTCTAAAAATGCGTATTCAAGATGGGGTGGCAGTTCCTTGAGTTCAACCTCGGGAGGTTCATCAACGGAAGATTCAACGGTTTTAGCTTCACAGAGTTTGAGTTCTTTCCTAACTCCAGGCAGATATTGTTCTTGATTTGGGAGGGGGGTGGTGGTTCACTGTTCAAAATTGCTTCTAGATTGTAGGATGTCCCCATCAGGATCTAATAAGTTGGAATCAACTTCAGATAAGTTAGCTCATCATCTAGTGCAAGATACGAAATTGCTTCTTCAAAATAAAAGAAAATCACTGTCCCGAAAGGAGTGAGATTTGGAGAAGCAGTCGAAACCAATAGGGCTCAAAATAGGAGTCGAGATTGCCACTCGCGATCACGTTTGAAAATCTAGGATACCTCTTGAGAATATCATTTCACAAGCCAGATCAATGGACGTCGCTTTGTTTGCGTCATATGGTTGAAATCAGCTGTGTATCTTGAAGTTTGGTCCAGATTGAATGTGATGGTCTCCGTGCCAACACGAAGGGTAATCTTCCTTCATAAACCATCTATCAAAGCATGACTGGTTTTTAAGCAACATCGCCCTCGAGATTAAAGGTATCGGGGTCTGGTCAAAATCAACAAACCACGAAGTCAGTGGACAATTTGAATTTTCCAATTTTATTTTAAAGACATCTTCAGCAATACGATCGGTTTAGTGATCGAAGGTCAGCTATTTTCTGTGTATGCAAGCGAGGTTCAATTCAGAAGAGATAAGATTGTTCCATACCGGAATAAGGCATGAGATTAATGCTCGCACCAAGATCGGCCAATGCGTTGCATGTAGTAATCCCCGTAAATTCACATGGAATCAGAAATCGGCCAGGGTCTCCAAGTTTCTTTGGTAACTTGTTGAGGATGACCGCTGAACAGTTCTCATTTAAAGGAGTTCTTGCCAATTCGCTCAATTTTTCTTTGTTTCCAATTAAGGTTTTTAAAGTCGAAGCAAATTTAGGCATGAGCATCAAGGCATCGGTAAAGCTAATCTCGAAACTTAAATCTCTAAAGATTTCATAGAATTTCTCGATTTGGTCGTTAGCTTTTTCCTTGCGCCTTTCATCATTTCTTCTTGATGGAAATGGAATTGATGCTTTAGGAATTGGAGTAACAACAGGAGCAACAACAGGAGCAACATTGGGCTCAGGATTTGGATTACGAGACTGAATTTGAACAACAGGAGGTTGGACGTCTTCGGTGCTTCCGTTATTAGCAGGAGGCATCGTGTCCTTTGTCACCTCGGCGTCATGATTAACTGCTTTCGGTCCTTGGATGGTAACACCACTTCGGGTAGTGATACCTTTTAAATCTTCCTTTGGGTTGGTAACAGTGTTACCAGGAAGAGTTCCAGAACCGGAAGTAGAATGTTATTTAGCCAGTAACAAATTTTGAAAAGCATGTCAGTCAAATTTGCCATTTGGGATTGCAGGTTTTGACCTTGGTTTTGATGTTCGCAAACACTGCATCATTGGCTGTGACTTATCTTTCAAATCTGTTTTTGAAACAAGTGATGTTTTTGAGGAGCAGGTCTTGATGAGCTACTGGTTGTTGACAGGAGGTCGGATAAAATCTGACTTGGTTTAAATTGTTTCCTCTGTTTTGATTGAAGTTATTTCTCTGATTGAAATTGTTTTGACTATTTTCATGGGGATCTGAATGGAGGAAAACCAGGAGGTCGAATTTGATTGAGCCATCAGAGGTAGATAACAGAATTAGCTTGGTTGATTGGCCCGCAGCGGCCTGGGACACATACTCTTGGATATTGTCATGGTGAATGTTGCTATTAGTGGCTGGGCAGTTTTGATAAGAATGAGCACCTCCACAAGTTACTACAACTGTGTTCAAACCGCTTTTACGGGGGCGGAAGCTGGGGTTCGGTTCTTTCGTTGAGAATTAATGCCCGTACCATTGGTCTTTGTGTTCAGCAACATCGATGGAAGGGGGGAAAAACTGGCTGGGGTGAAGAGGCTTGTACTCATTTTAGCTACAAACTTGTTTCTGATTGGTACGGGGACTGCTCTTCGATGATTTTCTAAACATTCTCGAGGCTTTTTTGTCTAAGAAGTTACCACGGCAGCAGTGTTCATTGAATCTCGCATCATTGAGTTTAGGGCATTTAGAATGTATCTGAGTTGATGCAATTCTGAGCCCCCCTGATGAGGGGCATCCCTTAAAAGATCATTGAAACGATCCCAAGCCTCATAAAACGTCTCATCAAATTTTTGCTGAAATCTCGTGATTTCATTTCTGAGATTTGTCGATTTAGAGGGAGGGAAGAATTTTGTAATAAAATCGAAACATGATCATCCCATGTTCAATCGACCGAGGGGTTCTTTTTCAGCCATATCGGCTCGCCCATTCGAGAGAAAAACGAGATAAAGCATGATGTGTACCGTCGTAGTTGGTACGTTCGAATCTTCATGTAGAAGTGATCTTGTTGAAATAACGGATGTGAGCATGTGGGTCTTCTTTATCATTTCCAAAAAATTGCTTGTTTTGGACAAGATTCAGAAGACCATGCTTGATCTCAAAGTTATTCGCGGTGATTTCCGGAATAACTATCGCATCCTCGTACCCCTCGGTGGGTGCTTCGAGCAGTTGCGCCATAGTACGATTATCAGCCATCGTAACTATGGGAGGATTATCAGGTTTCTCAAGATTGGATGATTCAACAGAAGGCTGACGGACAGGAGGTTCTGGAACTGAAATACGGGCTTGAGACCGAGTGCGCATGCACAAAATAGAAATATAAAAAGAAAATTTACACTAATTTTTTTTGGTTTTTTTTTCAATGATTTATTCACAATGTATTTTACCGGACAATGAGATAAGACAACTTCAACCAAATAATCTACTTACTTCACGGTAGCTCTCAAAAAGATAAACGCACAGGTGAGCGGAGGAGTAGGAATAGCGCGAAGCTTATTTCTCCTTTCCGTGGTCGTGGTTCTCGAATCATCCTCCTTATACCCACTTTATAGTTTGTTTAACTTTTCAAGGTGAGCCGTATGTCGTAAGAGACACAAATGGCAAGTTTTTAAATCTTTTGTTCGAGTTGGGAACCAACAAGTTCACCGGAAGTTATTATGATAATACCTCAGTTGAGAATATTATATTTTGGTATTTTACCAATTTGTGAATTTTTTTTTTTTTTTTTGACAATGTTTTTATATTTTTGGTTTTTCTTTTGTTTTTATATGATAATTATACTAAAAGAAAATGAAAATATTTTTGTACTTTTTTTTATATGATAATATTCACAGATTCAAACACAAATGCCAAACGTAACGATAAACGGTTTCACAGCCTCCCCGGCAACGGCGCCAAAATTTGACTCGCATAAACTTACCCCTCTTTTTATGTATCGATAAGTAGATATAAATATAAATACACAACAAAGGATCAGAATCCGCGAGAGCGAGAAAACCGGAAGATTATAGGTGTCTCCGGGTCGTTTTGTTCCAAAAGAGGCTTAAAATGGAAAATCGAGAAAACGATGATGATGGTGTTTGGAATATGGGGACAAGGATACGGATTTTGATTGGCACTAACATGAATAGGTAAATGCAATATAAAAATAAAGCAAAGAAATAAGTAGGACAAAGAATAAAAAGCTAGGAATGGCAACACACTTAAAAACCTTTTACCACTAAGGCACAAATAAGGCTAAATAATCTTAAGACAATTGAATAAGCTAAACTAACTCTGGAATAGCAAATACAAAAAGCAATTAAGCTAATCTAAACAAAGATAAAACAACAGTACTACAAACAGTTAGTAAACAGTATTATCTACCAGTACTAATCTTGGGAGTTAGTACTGCTAGCTTTAAGTTAGTACTGTTAGCTTAAGGTTAGTACTGCTAGGCTAACAAATCACAAAGAAACAATAAATAAGCAAACAAGCTAAAACAGAAGTTCACCTATCCTTAAAAAGCACTTAGTATAAGGAATAAAGCAATAGAATGACTAAATGACAATAAGCTAAAAAGTACAATGATACATTATTGAAAATACTTTAAAAAGGAAAATAAGCTTAAATAAGCAAACAGCAAAGGAAAATAGTTTAATCTACTCTAAAACGCTAAGGAAATCTTAAATAAGCAGAAATAATAAGCTGATAAGCTAGAATGAACTACCAGTACTAACAGTTCTAACTAACAGTATTAACTTGTAGTTAGTACTGCTAGTGCTGAGTTAGTACTGATACCTTTGAAATCCAAGAAAATAAACTAGCAGTACTAACTTGGAGTTAGTACTGGTAGCTTTAAGTTAGTGCTGTTCCAAAAGTGAACTAGCAGTGTTAACTCAAATCTAACAGTTTTAACAAATGAACTAACAGTACTAACTTGGAAAGTAATACAAAACACTTTTCAACTAACAATTAAGCAAAATAAATATTAAAACAGCTCTGCAGAAAATAAGAACAATAAGAAAAAGAGAAACTTACACCACCCTTGCTCAAAACAGGGTCAAATAAAAAGTCTACAAGCTCTAGCTTGTATTAAACAAGCTAGTGAGAGTCCATAAGCCCATCCAGAACTGGCTTATCATCCATAAATTAAGCTGAGGTATATTTGAGAGTGATTTGTTTGATTTTCTCTTAACTACTTAACTACTTAACTTTTTATTTTTACTTAATGAAAACAGCTTATAAGTAAGCTGTGGTGAGAGCTTTTTGAACTCAAAACACACAATAAAGAAACTTAACACTTGGAGTTGTAAATTGACTTAAAAACTTAAATTTGCATTAAAACTGGAAATGTTACAAAGCTGAAAGTAAAAAAACTGTAAATGACTTTGAAATTTAAACTAAGATTAAAAACTAATTAGTTACTAAAAACTAAAAACTAGATGCCTCAAAGGCTTACAAAAAGCTCTATTTATAGCCGAAGTCTTCATCTCTTGGACTTGCAGCTTGTGTTTCTTTTGTGAGAGCTTCAACCAAGTGTGCTTGTTGTGTGAGGGGATTCTACAACAAATCCCAGCCTTTTATTTCATTTGTGCTTCTTTGGAGGCAATCTCAGCCATCGAAATGCTTTGGGAATGGAGAGGGATTGCCAACTTGGCATTTATACAACTGGGATGGGTTAGTAGGGTGGATGAAATGATTTTGGCTAGGGTGTCGAGTGGTTTTGCAGGGGAGAAGTATGGGGCGACATACAAGTTGTACCTGGGTTTGTTGGGCGGGAAAGAAGGCTTTATGGGAAGGTAGGCAGTTTTGTCCCCTCAAGTTATATAACTTGAATGTAATCTCTGCCCGGTTGGCAGTTATAGTCCCTCAACTTGGTATTTTAGTAATACAACTTGAGGTTTGGCAGTTTTAGCCCCTCAAGTTGTATTTTCTTCATTTGGCTTGACTTTTGACTTTGCCCTTTCCACCCCGTGCTTGGTTTTGATTGTTTTTGGCTTTCTTTTTGTTCCTTTTCTTGAATATCCGTATCCTGCACAATACAAAAGCAAAACATACAAATACAATGTATTTTTGGTACGTTTTTAGTCATTTAAATCCGTTTTAGATGGAAAATGATATGTGTAATTAAGCACATACCAGACGTGCTAACCTATTTTTGTCGAGAGGTTGCAGATGAAGACAGAAAGATTGCAACAAAACTTAATAGGTTGCGTGAGGAAATGTTCATTATTTATGAGAAGAGGAGGAATCTCGTGGATGAGCTGAGGAGTATCAGAGGAATTGTTGTTGTCGAGAAAGCTGCTGAATTTGTGACTGATACTGTAAGGAAAGATAATGCTCAGGTGGCGCAGTTACGTGAGGTTGAGAGTTAAATGGAATTCAGGGCTCTTGAAAAGGAGCTGCATGTTCAGAAAATCATAGGAAACATACCTTATTAGAGGGGGGAAATGGAAGACACTATGTGTGGTTTGTGAGGTGTTTTTGCCTTGAGTCGAATAAACAGGTTATGGTGCTCATATGCCTAGATTGAGACTGTCTTTAATGTTTGTGTGTGTTGTTTATTTCCGAGTTCTGTAAGATATTTGGAATGGGGTGTGTTTGGTGTATCTTATGGGTTTATTGTATGATATAATAAAATGTTTTACTGTTGTTGTTTATGTAAACTTCTTTGGTTTAGAAATATTTTTTCAATTCACGGTAACAAATTCTAATATATCTAACTAAGGTAGCTGACAATGAATTGT
Organism: Tanacetum coccineum; assembly: GCA_026074375.1. Classification (NCBI taxonomy): domain Eukaryota; kingdom Viridiplantae; phylum Streptophyta; class Magnoliopsida; order Asterales; family Asteraceae; genus Tanacetum; species Tanacetum coccineum. Next base: position 8,024 of record BQNB010043441.1, on the reverse strand, counting down.
ATTTAGAAGATGTTCAAGAAGTGGTTGAATCATAGGTGTAAATCACTTGTATAGAATTAAGGTTTGGAGGACACGTGTAATTAAAGTTACGTACAGTCTGTTATTTAAATGGTGTTAATCTGTATATTTTTTTTTGTACTTGGTTTGTGTGACTCATGTGACAAATGTTAAAGCTTGCGACTGGTGTAACCTTTGTTCTGTATACATGTTGGTTGTGCACATGGTATCAAAATAAGGTGTTTCTTACCTTTGTTTCTGTTTATTTAAGGTGTAGTGTTGCGTTTTTGTAGAAGTGCAAGTCTTAAAGAGACATGGCTAATACAGGCATGCCATTGCTTCGAGAGCTAGCAGGTGCTGCTGATTCTACTGATATTAGTGATCAGTTGTCAGTGTTGTTTAGAAGGGAAGCTAATGAAGAGTCTGAAAAAATGCATGATTATCGTAGGTTATCTGATGAGCTGAGAGAGAGCATTAGGATGAGAGATGCTTATATTGAAGAGTTTCAAAGACTTCAAATGTATGACAGTTCTGATGAAGTTATTGAAAGCATTGAGATATTAAAGGGTATGCAGGTCAATGATATGGAAAAGGCTTCTCGTCTAATTTTGATGGCTAGAGAAATTCAGAACAGAGTGTATGAAAAATACAATTTCATTACAAAGTTGAGACGATGAAGACTCTGATTATGTGAGGTGTCTAATATGAGTGGAATAAATACGCTCTTGTGTATGCACTTTTAAAGTTACTCCGTGTTTAATAAATGTGATGTATTGTGCACTTTTAGAATTACTGTATGTCTAATAAGTGTGTTGTGCTATGCATGGTTATAAATGTAATTTGCTGCTTTTGTTAGTGCTCGGTGCATATGAGATTGGTTTATTGTTTATGATATAAAGGAGATAAGGAGAAATTGTTTGTATTAAAAGTAGGGACCTAAGATTACAAATGAGTATCCATCTTGTATAGTTCTTTTGTATGATATTCGAGTGAATGAACGTCGATATATTAAATGCTGGTGCTTTAGAATGTAAATGATAACACATACCTGGCATGCTCTTATCTTCGTTTGTCGAATCCTTAGTTGTTAGAGCCGTGCTTGTAGACAATTCAGTATCTACACCCTTGTCTTTGCTGGTTGATTCATTAATCATTAGACCTGAGTGTGTCGCCAATTTAGTACTTTCATTTTCGGAGCTCCATTTTTAAAAGATACCAATGCAGTTTTTATAGAGGCATCTAAAATTGAAACGTACCTGTGTTTCTTTTTTCACCTGCTGGCTTGATGTCTAGGACGTCATTTACTATGAATCGTCCAGCTCCCTTTTGTGTGGATGGGGTAAACTGGATTTGGAAGATGTGTTTTTTACAAATTGTATTCACCATTTCAATTGGTAATTAGGTTTTATCTGTTGCTTCGAATTTCTGCATGAGATGTGAGCAAGGATGGCCTGTGATCTTTTGACCAACTTCTGTGAAAAAAGTGAATTCCGCAGTAGCTGTTCCATCGATTACCGTAGCCTTAAAGTTGTACCTATTTGTTTTGATGAGTTGTTATTGTTAACGTGTTTATGTTTATAATCAAAAAATGAGTATTAGATAGTTGAATTTTCTTTGGGAGAATACCTGTAGGTTGGCGGGTTCTGTTTCCCGTGGTCTTCACAGGTGTAGGCTTCGTCTGAATCTGTTGAAGCTTTGTTGTACTGGCTACATGATGCGTAGTTCCAACGTCTATTCTTGTTGAGGTTTGTGATCATGCCCTCACATGTGAACCGTACTCCCTGTAACAGGAGATTTACAGTTGCTGGTTGTTACAATCGGTGTATTATTTTTTTTCTTTTTTTTACGAACCTTGAAGCTCGCCGGGTCCTGTTGTAGCAGGGTGTATAGTGTCTTCCTGTTCCGTGTCTTCTCCTGTTCTGGGTCAACATAATGGTATTTGCACACTTGAAGAGGTGGGTTGAATTCGTACTTTTCTTTGAACCTAAGGTGCATTATTGGTGTACATTAGTTGTATAGTGTATAAATATATTTAGTTATTACTATTCTGAAGTATTTGATGTTACTTACATTGTGTAGGCATCCACAGCTTCTTGTGTCTATGGGTTTATGTAATAAAAAGTTGCAGGGGTGATCTCTAACTGCACATCTGTATACTTAACTTTTTTAGTTAACGTCATGGTTACAAATCTTAATGTGTTGGTTAGAGTGGTAAAATATACCTTTGTATTTTAATATGCGACAGGAACTGACAGCAATGATAATTGGACGTGGTAGTTTTTCAATCTCGTCTTTCTTAAATTGCTTCACCAGCTCATCCCACATTGTGAGTTCAACAACGTTTCCACTATATGATAGTAATCGTATTTGTGAATCAATTGTATATTAAGAAGTCTGAGAAAGTAAAATGGTTTCAGTGAGTAGAAGAGTTTACTCTAGACTCTCTATGTCAACTTTTCTCCGATACTTCTGGCCGATATTTGCATTTCCAGAGGGTATACCATCGCTGATGGAATGTATGCATCCTAAGTAATCTGTTCATTAGAAGTGTTAACAATGATACTATATACTAGTTTTGGAGATACGAATTTGTTGCGGGTTACCTGTCAGTATCAGATATATTTGTTTTGAATCTTCATCACGGTAAGGAACTTTGGATTGCAGCTGATTGTATGTTGTGAACTTAAAATGATGTTCGAGAAATTCAGATTCTGTAACATTCCGTATTTAAGGTCACTATTTATTCCGAACTTTACTTCTATTTTTATTTTTAAGCAAAGTCATTAATTTTACGTTTACCCAATTTGGTAAGAATTTTCCGTTCTTAGCTTTAAGTGAGCCATATTTGGGAATCTATTCCGTCTTCGCTATTAAGTGGTTTAATATTCCCATATATCTCCTCGATGATTATAATTTACACCAGTGTCATTTCCCGTTGTGTTTCGCGTTTACGTAAATTTCTTGCTTAAAACTCGCGTTTTACCTTAAACCTTACTTCTATTTAACTAATACTTACACCACCTTTTAATTAAATCATACAACAACAAAATCAAAAAAAAAATAAAAAAATAAAATCACCCTATACCCCCACCTATGGCCGGTTTACCCATTCCCATACACAACACTTTTACAATTTCTATAAACCTATTCATTTCTTCTCTTCTCCCCATTCACGCAAATCTCAACAAAAAAAATCCTCCTCCTCTCTTCTCATTGTTGCTGCCGTACACCCTTCTCCCACCACCACCACTCTCACAAAATTTCTCTACTCCTTTTAGGCATCACAACATCATCCTAGAGTTGCTTGCAAAGTTTGGTAAATTTTCTTGAAGTTTTGAAGAAGTTATTGAAGTTTTAATGGAAGATTGTAATCAAGACTAGGGTGGATCTTGGGTTCTTGTTATTTAGGGTGTATTGAACCCTTGTGAGTCAAGATTGTGGGTGTTGGATATTTCATTAACTCAGCCGCAAAAACAAGAAAGAAGCAATTGTTGGTTTTGATTTCCTTGTTTAAATCATTTTCTAGTAAGGTTATTTCTTAATCTTTAATTTTTCTTTTGATTTTGATCCATAAAAATGGATGTTTGATTCTGGAAATGCATGTTTATATGATGATAAGTTGTGTTTAAGAGCTTGGTATGGCATTGCATGTGATTGGTTAGAGTTAGGATAGGTTTTGGAGTAAATAATTGGGACTATTTTGAAACAGTAGCAAAAACGTGTCATAGAAGAAATATTTTGGCTTGGAGCCTATGATTAAATTAAATGTCTAGAAATATATATGTCTTGGCATCATAGGATAGTTGGTGTCCAAAACCAATCCTTGGACTGAGGGAGATAGGTCATCAAAAATAAGAAAATAGGTCAAATCTGGACCTATGATTAGAAAATGAGTTAAACTCCAAGTTTTTGCAATAAAAGGTTAGGTTTTAAAGATTAGGTCAGTGGTATACATCTTAAGGAAGCTATATCATTTGGCCTCACCTTCATTGCTATCATGGTTTAGGAATTATGGCCATTTCCGTAAAGGGTAAAATTTTTGGAAACTTTCTGTTTGGGTAAAACCTGGGGGTAAAACAGTCTTTTCACATAGTTTTGAAACTTTGTAGATTATGAGACTTACATTTTGGAAAAAAACTAGACCAAAGAGATTTCCAGAGAGTGAAAGACCTCACAATTTTGGACATTGTTGTGAGCTCGGAGATATGAGTCCATGAAGTCGGGTTAAAAATCAGAAACTGAGTTTGTACGTCTAGTCTCAAAAATTTAAAAACGTATTGTACACTTTGATAAAAAAAAATTTAAAAGCGAAACTTTAGTAGGTGTTAATTACTATAAGACCAGGTCACAAGTCATTTTGGGATTGAAAGGATTTGGGGAGTTCTAAACTGGAATGCCATGTTAACTCGGAAACACATCTCTTTGATCACTTGTTTAATTTTTACGTATTGTCACTTTCTACGTACTAAGTAGCGTTACGTGTTTTAGGAGGTGCTTAGGAGTACTTCTCGCTCGTTCAAGACTCGTCATACTTCTGATCTAATTTTTCTCACAGTGAGTTCATAGCCTCGCCTTTCTACTTATAAATGTTTTTATAAACCCCGCGAGGGAGATACATGCTAGTTTATAAATTGAACAAAAGTGATTTTCGGTAGCTAGACCCGATTGTGAACTAATTGCATAAGTACCTATTGCAGAAAGGCCCCCTAATTTCATGCACTGTTAATTACCTATGATGGGTGAGCCCTAGTACATTAAGTAGATCTATTGGGCCGTGACTGCCCTGTCTGGGGTTGTGACATCCATGGCACGATCACCCCTAAAGGACATTTTGTATTGAGAATTTTTTAGGTATATTGCATTTTACCTGTTGTGGTAGTTGTGGGGCAAATGGTTGCATATTTATAATATATTGGTTAACGTTTCAGTGGCATAAGCTTAATGCATTAGTGATTAAAACTTGTTTGATCCACAAGTTTTCGATGATTAAAAGTACTTGTGTTCACTCTTTATTTCATATAAACTCTATGGATTCACTCAACATTTTTGTTGACTTTTTAGCATGTTTTATCTTAGGTAATCAGGTTTGATGGCTTGGAGTGGCGAATGGAGTTTAGCGTAAAAATTTTTGACTAAACTTTTTTTGGTTCCATTCATTGAAAACACTTTGTGTTATGGTTTTAAAACTTATGTTATGATGTTGTATGGTGACGATCTTTTGGACAAATTTTCGACTCTGATCTTACATGAATGGGACAATGTTATGTTTTAAACATCTCTTTTGAGTCGTTCTTTATATTCTTATGTTGTTGTGCTATGAGTTAACACCCAAACTATTGGTTCCGCTGCTAAATAAATTTGGGGGTGTTAAAGATTGGTATCAAGAGCATTGAAAAATTATTTGCTTTAATTACATAAAAATGAAATTCATATACATAACAAATATTATCATTCATATTTGGTTTATTATCGATAATCACGTTCGTTCATGGAGCATCGTCATGCATTTACATATTTGCATAAGTTATTATTCTTATAATATTTTTTTATATAGTGACCTTATGTAATTATTTTTGCGTGATTTATAGAGTATCATGGCAAACCTACCTCCTCCTAATCATGTTGCGGATCTTCCCGAAGACGATCCTGAAGAGCAACCTGAACTCGCACCTGAGCCCGACCATTTAAATGGATTTGCACTTCACCAAAATCCTCAACCAGAGGGTAACATGAATGGATGGATACTCGAAGATGATGAAGAAGAAGAAGAGGAAGAAGATCCAGAGATGGAAGAAGAAATGGAGGAAGAAAATGATGATGATGATGATGATGATGATGAGGTCATCAACCCTTATGAGGAGGCTGATCCCCTCAACCTACCACCACCAGATTCAGACACCGAGTCCGAGGATATGGCAGTTGCTCCTACTCCTGATGATCATGAGCAGGAGGCTGAGGCTGATACTGTTGGTACCATCACTAGGGTACCATATTCTGTGCGCCCATTCTCGGGTACCGTCTATGTGGGTAGTGGACCTTCTCGGCAGGTTTTTGCTCCTGGCCCTACAGGAAGGGATGTCAACACTCTACATCGCCAGGTCAAGGGCCTTACTCAACAAATGTTTGACCGGGCTAACACTGAACACTCAACCCTGAAAAGGCTCAGTGTGATGGATAAATATTTGGCAGAATTCGACACTGATTTAAGAAGTGAAATTAAGGGTCAACATGCACTCAGGCGGAATGTGTGTACGTTGGAAGATCAAGTTCGAGAGTTAGTGAAGGGAGACCGAGAAGAAAATAAGAAATTGAAGATGATGTTAGAATCTACTCAGAGGGATTTTGATCGCTTGTCATGGCACCACCATAATCTGAGACAGTGGTCCTTTGAGGTTCAGTGGCACCTACACCCGTTCAGACATTATCGTGAAAGACCATATGTGGCACCTACTGCTCCAGTGGCTCATGTTGATCGTGCTGACCCTGATGATCCTTCTCCCCGTCCTACTCGTCGTCCTCGACACGATGATCCCTATGTCATGGTTAGAGATGCTGCCACCAGAAATGAGGGCGATGATGCTGCTACTACTAGTGACCCACAGCCGTCACAGCCACCTGGATCCCCACATTATCATCTGTAGTGTAGGATCATTGTAGTCTCTTTATTTTGCTATCACTAAACCGGGCATGTCGGTTTATAGACTTGGTACTTATGATTGTAATGACTTAGTCATGTTTTGGTAAAACAATGCAACCTTGTACTATCTTTTGTGATGGACGAAGAATTACTATCCTTGATTATCTATATGATGTGTTGTGATCTCTTTTGGGCTTTGATTGTTTATACATGTGTGATTATTCTGTTTGCCTTGGAATTGATTGCTTATACATGTTATGGTTATACCATTGTATGAATACTCATTGAGTTTTCTTCATGATATGACAGAATCATGCCGCCAAGAGCAATGACCCAAGCCGCCATTGAGAAGCTTGTCTCTGATAGGGTGGCTGCAGCACTTGCTCAAGATCGTGCTACAAGAGGAAACACTAATGGAGTCGGCGGACCCGGCGGTAATATCGGGGGAAATGTTGGAGGCCAAGGTGGGGCACCACCTGCTCGTGAATGTACATACTCAAGTTTCATGAAATGTAACCCCACTAGTTTCTGCGGGAACGAAGGTGCTGTTGAGTTAAGCCGTTGGTTCGAGAAAACGGAAAGTGTTTTCAGCATCAGCGAATGTGCAGAGAGAAACAAGGTAAAGTTTGCTGCGGGTACACTTCAGGGTCGAGCCCTGACATGGTGGAACTCTCAGGTCACCACCTTGGGACTTGAGGTGGTTAATGCAAAGTCTTGGAATGGTATGAAAATAATGATGAGAGAAGAATTTTGTCCGCCAAAAGAGATACAAAGAATGGAAGTTGAACTGTGGAACTTGAGGGTGAACCGGTGAAATCCCCAAATCAAAATTTCAGTGAACTATTGAAGCTATCAGTGTGATTGATCAGACAAGTACCAAGGCTTTCGGTAGACTTCTTTTATTTCCGAATTTGCTTGCGCTCTCGGCCATTCCACACGCTGCCTAGCAGAGGCGTGGTTATCTGAAGTGGATTCTCTCTTTTGTAGTAGATGCCGAACCTGCTGCCCCATTGACTAAGAGGGGGGGCGGGCGCAGCAGCTACATGGACCCCTTCCTTTCTGTTGTCAATATATCTGCTTACACCCAAAGGTTTAATGAATTGGTCCTGCTATGCCCAGAAATGGTTCCGAGCGAAAAGAAAAAAGTGGAGGCATACCTACGTGGCTTGCCTGAAAACATTAAAGGAGAAACAACTTCTTCCAGACCTGTTGTTCTTAATGAGGCTGTCCGAATGGCTCATACCCTAATGGAGCAGAAGTTACAAGCCAAAGCTGAAAGAATTGCTGAGAGCAACAAAAGAAAGTGGGAGTGTAACATTTCTCATTTTCAGGTTATTTTCAACTTCAATAAATTCCATTATTTATTTTTAGAGTTTTACGCGTTCGCTTT
>BQNB010043440.1:0-45508 GCA_026074375.1 Tanacetum coccineum | reverse complement strand
AAATGTACAGGTGGCGGAATGCAACTGCTAATGGAGGAGTAAATAGGAGTCCAGACATGTTTGTAAATACGAGTCGAGACATGTTTGCATAACCCAAGGAGTTGATTGGTTGGTTACATTTTGGCTAAACAACAAAAATCAGCCATAAATAACCGATTTATCATCTCCCTTTTGTGTTTCTGTAAATGACCTCCTAGGCATAATATTATGTTATTATTTTCGTAGTTGCCAATAATTGGTGTTTGTCATGGTGAGTTTTTGTGTTGGTGTATACATCCTCAGTGTTCAGCCTTGAACTGCTACAATGGTAACAAGATACGCAGCTCGGATTCCAGGTGCAGATATCGGATTTTTTTTTACTTTAGTTTCAATATGTGTGGACACGTTACTTCTCTTTATAGATGTACATAGGTCATTGGTATCTCCTAAAACTATGTTCTCGAAGTGTATTAGAATTTTCTTAAGTGTGTGTTTTGTATTACTATTTTCTTCTTTACGCATTTGTATTTGACAAAACGCGCTGCAGCAAAGCGCGAGTTTCAAAACTTGTTGTAAATTGATTGCGAAGTATTACGAAATTAATATAAGATTTCTTTCTTCTAACAAAGTTTTTCTCTTTTCTATTTTAATGTCTTTGTAATACATTTCTTTATCATAACACAATCTCTTTCTCCTTATTAATTAATATATATTTCATATATTTATATTGTTCTCAATTTTATCATACAAATATGTTGCGAAATTCAGTTACAAATTTTTAATTTTTTTGTATATCTTTTAAAAAACATGTACACACTTTATAAAATATATCCAAAGTAATAAGAGGAAGGTTATATTAGAAACCTTCATTTTATTGGATACTGGAGGATTAATCCCAGCCATCCATCTAAAAAAAGGAAGGGTGAAGATTGAAAAGGATTTTATTATTTAAATAAATAAATAAATAAATAAAAAGGACGGAGGGGTAGTTTGGACATTTAACGTCCCACACCAACCACACCTCCAATCACTCACACACCGTCTTTTTTAGATCTTAGGGATAAAGGGTTATAAATACCCTTCACCCCATAGCCTCATTCACACGACATACACACAGATTATTTACCTTTTCTTTTGCTCGATCTCTTTGCTTTTGTTTCCTGCCGAGTTCGACCAACCTACACAAGGTAATTGTTTGGTTTTCGGTATCTTCATACAACCGAAAACAAATTGAAGCTCAAAGCTTTGATTGTTTGTTCACTCTTGATTTCCTAGCTTGACAAGTTCAAGAAACATACACAAAGGTTATTGTTGGTTACTGTTCGAAGCAAATAAACCCCAAAAAGGTTATTCGGGTTTTTATTGTTATTCGGGTACAAGGGTTATTCGGTTAGGGTTTATAAACCTTAATTCGGTTCTTGGATTATTCGGTTACAAGTCAAGGGTTTGCGTGGTAATCGGGATATAAAACAAAGGTTGTTAGTTAGTGAAGTTAAGCCTAGCATAGCTTAACGTGTTCGGTTGACGTGATTGTGTGAGCAACCGTAGAGGCAATTATTTTAGTTGCTTGTTTCGTTTTCTTGATCATATTAACAAAAGGTACGCGTTTCTTTTACCTTTTAATTGTGTTAACCATATGCTATTACTAGGTCCTATCCGCTGCGTACTCGTGGCTAAAACTGTTTCTAGGTATTTTAATTTCCCAACAGTTGGCATCACGAGCCACCTCGTTTTAGTTTTATGTGTTACACGATTTGTTTTAATATATGCCTAGTTTACATGCCTATAATTAAAACAAAGTATTATGATCTGCTGCGTTTAATATTTTATTTATGTTTTACTAGAAAAATATGACAACAATATTTAGATTCTTGCCATAAGATAAATAAAATAAGTAGATATTGATCCTGAAAACTATTAAAGGTTAATATAGGTTAAAAGGAAAATTAAAATTGTTAATTTAGCTTGCATGATTCCTTTTAATTAATTGCCTATTCCGGCTATAAGACCCACTCAATCACAATATGTGGTGAATGGGGCGATCTAGGCACTTTAGCAGAAAACCTAGTGAGGGTCTTATGGTTCCCTAATTTGGGGAAGACTCGCGAGAGAACTCGGATTTTACATGTTTACATGTATGCTTAATGTCATCTTTTGATTATGAATCCTTGATATGCATGATTATTTAAATGTCTAAATTGTTTACACACCTGATTAAATATGCCATATGACTTAAAGATGATGTTAAAGTTGTTTATTAATTTTACACGCCTAAGGTATGCTCATAGTGACCAACCATTTGTTTCGTGGAAAACTGTTTTTGTAAAAATTAATAAGACTAAACTACTGAAACTTGTTTTTCTTGTAATAAATACTGGACGCTATGACTCCATGGGAAGTACGCGTCAATCCACTAGAACAAACTTTAAGAGAAGTTTAAGGCGGGTTGTTTTACGTAATTCCCTAAAGAAATAAGGTTTTTAATACGCTTCGCGCTGACCTTTTTCTCCGCTTCTTTGCGAGTTCGATTGGAGTTACCGTGAACCATGGAATGTCACTACAGTGTCATTATTAAAAGTTTTTAAATTAGTGTTACAAAGTTGTTTACATGCTTCTTTGTACACGTTTTGACACATTTATGTGAATACCCCTAGAAAATTTAAGTCTATGCCACCCAATCGTAGAACACGTGCAATTGGTTTGAGTCTCTTGGTCAGACCCTGGACCCATACCAACCCATGGTGAATTTCGTCTACTGGTCAGACCTTTGACGATTTTCACACGTTCTCGTTTGGTCGACTTAATTCGAGTCTCTTGGTCAGACCCTGGACCCGAGGCATAAGATGATACTAAACATGCTCTTAACATTATTACATGCTTACTAATGTTTTGACAAGTATCATAAATCTAAGAGTTGCATTAAAATGCAATTAACGCTCGACGCTTACCTCTTGCCCCACTTGTTTACATCCTGGTCAGACCTTGGGTAATAAGTGGGACTGCAAGTTGGATCTTAGTCTTAATTAGTAAATTAATTGGGTAGTTAATTCTATTAAGAATTTAATTATCGAAAATACTAATTGTTTGAACTTTTATTGTAGATGACTACCTCAGTCGGAAACAATTCGGTATTCAGGAGTTTCTTCGAGAAACAAAAACTCACTGGACCCAACTTCATTGATTGGTACAGACAACTACGTTTGGTACTTTCAACTGAAGACAAGGAAAATTACCTTGAGCATCTTATTCCTGTTGCACAACCTGGACAGCAAGTTCCTCCTGAGGCCTTTGAAGCTCATGCTGCATGGGTTAAAGGGCAAAAGAAAGTTGCTGTGCTCATGTTGTTAACCATGGACCTAGATATCTAAAGAAATCTAGCTCATCTTGGTGCTTATGACATGCTCCAGGAACTAAAAGCTATGTTTTCCAAACAAGCTGAACAGGAACTTCTGCAGACTGTGAGAGAATTTCACACTTGCAAGCAGGAGGAAGGTCAATCTGTTAGCTCCCACGTTCTAAAGATGAAGGCCTACATTGACAACTTGTAGCGACTCGGTCAACCAGTTGGTCAAAACCTTGCAGTGAGTCTTATCTTAGTCTCTCTCATCTCTCTCAACAAGGATTTTACCAGCTTCGTGCAGAATTTCAATATGCACGGCATGGGGAAGACCGTGAATGAACTACATGCCATGCTTAAGCTGCATGAAGAATCGCTGCCAAAGAAAGATGCTAATCCTGCACTTCATGCAATACGAGCAGGAAGGGTTCAGAAAAACCAAAAGAATAAACCGCACAAAGCTGGTAGAGGAGGTAAAGGTAAAGGAAAGAACAAGATGGGCTATGCTCATAACAATGTTCCATTTGCTCCTAAACCTAAGACTTCTCCACCACCTAAGAAGGATAACCCAGCAAAGGACGCCATTTGTCACCAATGTGGTGAAGTTGGGCACTGGAGAAGGAACTGTCCCGTGTATCTCACCGAGTTGATGAAAAAGAAGAAGCTACCTCAGGGAGCTAGCGCTTCAGGTATTTTCACCATAGAACTCTACTCATTCCCTAGTAAATCTTGGATTTATGACACTGGTTGTGGTACTCATATTTGTATTACTACTCAGGGTCTACGGGGAAGTAGGAAGCTGAAACCAGGCGCTTTAAGTCTGTACGTGGGCGATGGTCATCGTGCAGCCGTTGAAGCAATTGGAACTTATCATTTAGAGCTCCCTAGTGGATTAGTTATTGTCTTGAACAATTGTCATTATGCTCCCTCTATCACTAGAGGTGTTATTTCAGTTTCGCGTTTGTTTGACGATGGATTTGTTAATCGTTTTGATGATAACAATGTTATTTCAGTTTCAAAGGATAATCTAGTTTATTTTATGGCTGTTCCACGGGATGGCATTTTTGAAATTGATATGTCTTGTTCTAATACAAACGATAGTTCTATGTATGCAATTACTAATAAAAGAGCCAAAATTAATTTAGACTCTTCTCTCTTGTGGCACTGTCGTCTTGGACACATTAGCAAGAAACGCATTGAAAAGTTGCAACATGATGGACTTCTCAATTCTATTGACATTGAGTCATTAGGAAAATGTGTTTCATGCTTGTCTGGTAAGATGGCTAGAAAACCCTATTCACATCAAGTGGAAAGGGCTAAAGATCTACTTGGACTAATACACACCGATGTATGTGGCCCATTTAGAATAGTGTCAAGACAAGGAGCTAGCTACTTCGTTACTTTCACTGACGATTTCAGTCGTTATGGTTATGTTTACTTGCTGAAACATAAACAAGAAGTGTTTGAAACCTTTAAGGTATTTCAAAAAGAAGTTAGAAAACCAACTCGGGAAGACATTAAGTGCCTACGATCTGATCGTTGAGGTGAATATAGAGTCAAGAGTTTTGGATCATCTAAAAGAGCATGGGATTATTGCCCATCATGCTCCTCCCTACACGCCACAAAACAATGGTGTGTCAGAAAGGAGAAATCGAACACTGCTAGACATGGTTCGATCAATGGATTAGTCAACCTACTCTACCAAAGTCCTTTTGGGATTAGCCCTTGAGACTGCTGCTCGCATTCTCAACATGGTTCCATCTAAGAAGGTTGATAAGACACCATACGAGATATGGCATGGGCAAGCCCCTAAGCTGTCTTACTTAAGAGTCTGGGGTTGTGAGGCGTTTGTTAAGCATGATACACTTACCAAACCTGACAAACTTGACCCTAGATCTATCTAAAAACCCAAAATGATACAATGTGTCACACCCCGTCTAAGGCGGAAACACGAAATGTAACGGACAAGATCGTCATAACACGTTGATATATGTAATTGATAATTCACTAAATGAAAATCCAACACAATTATGTCATGACGACTCCAGACACAAGTGGAGACTTGTATCGTGGATAGTCAATAGCACGACAAAAAATAGTCATATAGTCATAAAATCCCACAACCCAGTATAGGCATTCAACAATAAACCATTCAACAAATGTCATGGTCAAAAGACAAATTGCAATTTATTCAATGTCCCATAAGCGGTTCCATCTTAGGCACACCTGGTCTGGCAGGAAGCACTATCCTCTTAAGCATTATCATAGTTATCTCCTGAAAATGATTACTCGAAAACGTCAACATAAAGTTGGTGAGTTAACAGGTTTATGTAATAAACTCATTTGTTGTGTATAAAGTACAAGTAGGACAATAGTGAGTGTGATATGCATATGCAAGCATTTAACGAAATCACATTATAAAGAGTCATATAATAAGACTTAAATAGTATTGAGTGTCTCTTCCTAAAGATATATTGGGTGTCTCTTCCCAAAGATAAAGTGGGTGCCTTTTCCTAAAGATAAATTGGGTGCCTCTTCCCAAAGATCAATTGTTACTTATGATTTAAATAAACACAATAATGCACATATAGCAATACAAATGCACATGTTGTCGAAAATATGAAAACAATGTAACACAACACAAAAATATTTAAAATATCATTTAAGTATTATTTTCTCCCAATAAAACATAAGTAAAACGGGGCTACGAAAACTCACCTCAACCAAATTGTTACGACAGAATGATAAGTACATTCAATAAAGCACGAGTCCTTAGCGCGACCTAAATAAGCAAAGCACCTTAGGTATAATACGATATGAACTACATGCATATGAGTTTTATAAAGTTGTATCACCCTTATATACTTGTGTATAAATGTGATTAAAAATCAAGTTTGCCAAACATTTTTTAATCCAAAACAGTTTCCATAAATAGATTTTTACCCGACTTCTCGAGACCACAACTAATGAATTCAGTCCGTTTTAAAGCCTAGATTGAAGGTTTTTGAGTTTTGTTTCCAAAAATGTAAGTCTTGCATTCTGACTCAAAGTTTAAAGGGTCTAAAAGTGCTAAAGAATGCATAGATGTCAAAGCTGAAAATTTTCATAAAGTTTTACTCTACTTGTTTTAGTCATAACAATTTGAGTTGATTTAAGTTACTAAGTTAAGTCTAGGTCTTAGCTACAAAAAGTTCAACTACCACTGTTTCCTATTCTAAGCTTAAAGGGCTCCAAAATACGCATCTTGTTTAATGTGTAAATATGGACACTTGGTCATGCAAAAATACTTAAAATACTAATAAATTTCTTAAACTTAATAAAATTGATACCCTAAGACATAGTACGAAAGTGTGGTTCCACGAAATTGGTCATAAGTATTCTTTAAAGTGGTGAAAATGTGAGTACAAGTCAAAATAAAAATATGCTAGAACTAGGATTTTAACAAACAAGTTTATTTTAAGGTTTTTACACAACAAGTTTATAATAGTGATATGAAAGCCAACATAAAATGTTTAGAAGGAATGAAAAACATGTAAATGAGATGCTTAATGATGTGGTGAAGATTTTAGGTCAAAGAGTGCACAAAACTACCCAAAAACACTAGAAAACCCTTGTTTTGAAATAGAAAACCCTATCTTATTATTATCCAAACCTTAATCTCTTATAACCCTTAACCGAATTTTAAATAACCTTGTTCTTTCCTTGTATCAGCCGATATTATGGAGAGAAAATGAGGGTGTTTGTGTGTTTATAGGTGGTGAATAACTAGTCACATGGGTTACTCTTTTATAGTGAAATTTTAAGGAAATGTCAAATGGTGTTGGAAGTGTCACAATCTTTTGTAAGCCTAAAAGAGGCATGTTTTAGAGGATTGTAGAATGGCTTCGGGCTGCCCAACATGAGAGGGACAAGATATGGGTGGTCTTTCATGTTACCTAGCTAATTGTGTTATCATAGAAAGTGTCACGAGGGCTTTTAAGTAAGAAAAATGAAATATTTTCTTACCTCTTTAAGGGGCCGGTTTCTTAAAGGATAAAGGGAGGGAAAAATGCTTTTGAAATGTATATTTACTAGTTGTATGGATACCTCAAAGGTAGTGGGGGTATCAAGTAAGTTGTGCATGCATGCATGTATTATAATGCAAGTTTGAAAAGACTTACGTAACATTTTGTAGAACCGTATGCAAATGACTTGTAATCATGCTCATGTGAATAAGAATATACTAAATAAGCGTAGAATAAACTTAGTCTAGAGACGAAATGCATTTAAAGACGTTTGTCTCTATACACGGGATAATCGAACGGTTATATGTAAAGTCAATTATTCACGTAATTAAAATAAAACGTTCAAGTTAATAGCTAAATGATAAGCTAAAAATGTCGGTTGCTACAAAATGTTATGATTCGGATTTGATTAAGACCAAGTTAAGCTCGGTGAGTAATTAATCCTTCAATCAATGTGGAAAGCTAAGATTTAAAAAAGCTTTCGATGAGGATTAGTACTTGTTTATAAGAAAGAAGTCATGACCCGAACAAGATCTATCAAATCGGGTCAACCCATGTCAAGGAAAAACCAGCGGTTCAATCTTGTTTTTTGAGCCGGTTCGCGGTTCAACTGGTCGGGTGAACCTGGGTTTAAAACATTGGTTGTAAGGCGAATGCAACCAAATTTATTAAAGATGGTCTAGCACATCAAGACGCCAGAACATAGTCTATAGAATTATTCATATAAATTAATGTCATACATGTTAAACATCAATTGGTAAAAAGCATGTGTAACAAGATGCAAGGAGTACAACAAGATGCTAGGAGTTACAACGCTCTAACTGATGCTTTCAACTAAGCAAAGGACCCTAAACAACTACAATGACACCAAAACAACTTCCAAGACACTAAAATCTACCATGACCTTAAAAACTTCTATTGTCCAAACGATCCTCACATCAACTATGGAAGATCGAAACAATTAAAGGAGAAACCTTCGCCAACTTAACCCTAACGTGCCACTTAACCAAATAAATGCATTACCCAATTTGCAGCATGGAAACAGGTAGAAAACCTACCACGACCTTGACACTAAAACCCGCCAAATCTTCTAATTAAACAGTTTCGGCCACGCAAACAAATCAAGTGGTGGCGCGATAATATTTAGAAGCAATTAATTTAGGGAACGCGTATCATTGTAAGACCACCACATATCAAAACTACTAATGACCTTTAATGGACGGACCCACCGTTATTGAGATGACAAAGAATGATCTCGACCACATAACAAACAAATACGACCCCATCTGAGTACGTCGACACAATCCACAACACAATCTGAGTACATCGACACAAACTCGGTACAAACTCGGGTCGATACCGGAATTTAGGTAAAAATGCTTATCCTTTGTAGAGTAAGCAAAGTAAACACTTTTACATATTAATGACAATAAAAAGTTAACAAATTTAGGTAAAAATACTCATCCTTTGTAGGGTAAGCAAAGTAAACACTCTTACATATAAATGACAATAAAAAGTTAAGAAAGTGTACAAATTACTCGTCTTCCACTATCAAATTGATACGTATTTGTATCAATCCAGCAGTAGATACAACAAGGAACATAATACACGAAACTCAACTTGAGTAATCAGTGCATACATCACTATATAAAGTAACGTATCTTCTTCTCCATTATCTATGTGGGATAAAAGCCAATTCTTCTTCTTGAATAAAAGGTGACACAACAAAATTTATTAAAGTCGGTCTAGCACATGAAGACGCCATAATATAGTCCATAGAATTGATCATAGAAATTAATGTCGTACATGTTTAATGGATATATATAAAATACAACATATAGTTTGATACTTTAAGCTCTTTCTTCGATTGCGGCACAACGGTATACGATTGTGAACTAACTGACGCTGCCCTAAATAACTAATGACACCAAAACAATTTCCACGACACTAAACAGCTTAAGATCTGTTAGTACAAAATATGTAATGGGCTAAAAAGATGGATCTGGGTGGTTATTGGGTTGATCCAACAATGAAATCTTGTACTAAATTCAGCAATGGGATGATTCCCTGCACAATGAAAGATAAACCGTTAGTCTTACCGTCGGGACGGACCCAACGATTAGACTCCGGCGTGAGAGTGGTCAGAGAATGTCAGAAGTATGTGTGTGTGAAATATGATTAGAGAATTGTACCTTGTGAGATGTCAGAATACCCCTTTTTATAGGTGAGCAAAATATTAGATTTTCCTAATATTTCACTCATTTTTGTTAGTGGGCTGAAGTGGGACCCTCTTCGGGCGAGGATCCGTTTACAATCGTGACTTGCGGACTTGGGCTTGCCTAGCGGACTTCCACTATCTCGCGGAGGTGTCTTCTAAGAGCCTTCCATCTGTCTTGCTGCCTTCGGACCGTGGCCAATTAGTCTGGGCTTAGTGTTGGTCCATTGGGTCTTGTGAGTGTTTTATTGGGCTTGGGCCCATGCATGACTTATGTAGTCCATGTCTGAAGGCCTACTACACGTGTTATACGTCATCAAGTCCCCCCAGTCTAGTATGTCTATTGCGTACAATGTCATAGCGTGCGGTAGATATTACTAGACTCAGGTTCCGATACTCTTCGTATCCTTGCGTCCTCCGTAGTTACTTGTCTTTCCGTAACGTTCCGTTGCCCTTATTAGGTGAGATGTGGGTGACGTGGTCTCTTCGTAGCCTTTCACCTACTGACTGATTTGACTGTTTAGTCTACCTGCTCAACTGTCATCACTATCTTTCACTTTCAATCCTGATCGTTGACTCCGGAGATCATGGCCACGTGTAAGCATCCTGGGATACTCTTCATTTACTATACCAAGAGTATAAATACTCGATCTATTTTTCACTGTGTCTCTTCTACTTCTTCCACTGTTTTCGCCATTGTTAGAAATTTTTGAGCTTTTTAATTTGATTATCTACACCTTATCGCTTTTCGAAGAACGTTTGGAGGTTAAGTTTTTGAACCTTTTTCTTTTGTCATGAGTACCATTACGGACGTTAAGTGTCTTCTTTCTCAGAGAGTGTTTGGAGTTTTTTTCGAAAAGTTTCATATTCCAAAGGAAGTACACCCTGCCCAATCGGGGTGATACAATACATAAAAGACCTGCTGGAAAGATTGGATTATACACTAGGTTTTTTAACTTTGCCAACTTTAGGCTGCCTGTGTCCACCTTTCTTGTAAATATACTTAGGCACTTCCGCATCAACATATCCCAACTATCTGTTATTGAGGCGGCCAAGGTTTCTCATTTTGAAATCTTATGCCGTGTTTACGGGATTACACCAACCGTTGGGTTATTC
The DNA here is from genome assembly GCA_026074375.1 of Tanacetum coccineum. Lineage (NCBI taxonomy): Eukaryota > Viridiplantae > Streptophyta > Magnoliopsida > Asterales > Asteraceae > Tanacetum > Tanacetum coccineum. Next base: position 34,857 of record BQNB010043440.1, on the reverse strand, counting down.
CGGTGCTTCTATGTAAATTCTAAAAAGAATGGATGGATATCTTTCATTAAGCGTTCTGATAAATCTCTTGTATGTTATACCAAACCTCTTGACTCTCTCAAAAATTGGATTGATCACTTTTTCTGGGTTGATGACTTTGCTTGCCCTGCGCGCTTTTCGTGGCATACTGCTAAGAACGTGACTAAGGATCTCGCTCCGGCAGCAGCCGATTTTAATGCTCAAGATTATGCTACTCTTGTTGCTCATCCCTCTCCGTTCCGGAAGTTTTCAGAGGAATTCTTGTGCTTGGTTGGACTTAGCCGCCATTACACTCTGGATGAGGAAACTTATCCCTTATTTTTGGATAAGGACGGAGAGGGTGATTGTCTTCTCTTGTATATATGTTATGTGTTTTATAGCTTTCTACTTCCCTTCTAACTGTGCTTCGTTTTGCAGACATGGATATCTTTGCTTTCATTCACACCCCGGATCCCAGTAAGGTAAAAGTTGTCGAGCGGGAGCGAAAGGAAGATAAGCCACGGTTGCTGGAGACTACTGTCGATCGTACTGTTCCTCTGCTTCCAGTTGCGCCTGACCGTGGTGAGAGCGAGCTGGACGCCAATGTTGACAAACTGTTTGATGAGGGCGGTAGTGGAACCCAGACGAAACAAGGAGATTCCGCCGGTGATGGGGGTGGGCAAGGTATTAATATTCAGCCAGTTACTGAGACCATTGATACTGTTGCTGAAGCTGTGGTTCCGTTACAGCCAAGGCTTCCAAAGAAAAGGAAAACCATTGTTGCTGATGCTGGTGGACCTTCTTATCCTCCCAAAAAGTTAAGGGAGGATCACGGAACCCCAAGTGGGCCTTCTATAGCTGGGAAATCTATGTCTGTGGTCCAGAGATTGCTTGTTGGAGCCGTATTAAATGTTGAGGTCCGGGGTGAGCCCATTCCTACTTTGCCCTTTGTTACATCTTCTGTATCCGCTACGCCGGAGTGTGAGGATGGGGATCACATTCACTCTGTGACGGGACTTAATTTTTGAAGTATCAGTGCTCCGCAAAGGTTCGTTATTTCTTCAGATTCTTCTCACCATTCTGGTGCTAATATTGCGGAGGCTGAGGTTGATTCTTTTGCAAGGCCTTCCTTTTCGGTAATCACAACTGCTACTACCATTACTTCAACTGCTGATCCTACTGTGACTGTAAAAGAGAAAATTGTTAAACCCTCTATATTTTCTGCTGATTCTACTTCAACTGGTGGAACTGATCCGGCCATGGGTGGCTTTACGGATCTTACTGGTAGTGATCTCCTTGTTGGTGGTATCCGCACCGTTGTCGACCCTGAATCTGCTCTTCACAAAGTTTACGTTCCTCAATGGAACGTAACGAATGGGTCCCATCTTGATGATGGTGGCGTTTGCCGCGAGATGGTTGACGAGTTCGCTCCCCTCAAGTTTTTTGCATCTGTTCGCGGAATGGAACAAGATCAACTCTTTACTGAGTTTAATGTCAGGGCTGCTCGCCAAATGTCTCTCAGTACTGAAGTAAGGATGCGTGCTGAGTACAATATTAGAGAGAAAAGGAGACTGGAGTCTGTTGTTAAAGAGAAAGATGCATTGGTGAAGGCCAGGGATGAAGAAATTAGGAATCTTAAGGCACAGCTGTTGCTGAAGGAAGCAGAGGCCGCGGAGGCCATTCGTCTTCGTACCGAAGCTTCTAAGTTTGAAGCCGTTGAGAAGTCCCTTCAGGGTGAGGTGGAGGCTTTGAAGGAACGTAACATCACCCTTGAAAAGGAGAAAAATGATTTGGACATGAAGGTGACTGATCTTACAGCTTCGGTTGCGGTTAGGGAACGTGAGGTTGCTGATTTGGATACCCAACTTACTTCCGTCAAGTCCCAAAATGACAACCTTGTGGATTGGGTACATACTTTTACACTTGGTTTTCTTTTATGTTTTTCTATTCTCCCCCTTTTTATTTTCTTATTTGTTTGTTTTCGTATGACTGTAGGTTCAAGGCATCTTCCGCTGGACTTCAAGAAAAAGTCACAGTGTATGAGAGTTGTAAAGAGTAACTTGAGAAGTTTCAAGATGAGCAGATGAAAATTATAAACGACAAATTTGATAAGTTGTACACTGATTTTGTGGAAATGGCCCTCCATTTGGAAGAGAAATTATATTCGCATCTTCTGACTACCATTTCCGATCGCCGATGGCTTCTTACCCATGGCATGGAGCTTGCTATCTCTAAATGCCTAAACTCTATTGAATATCTTTCTGCCCTTGGAGCGGCTATTGGTAAGGCTGTCGAGAAAGGCATGCAAGATGGATTGTCTGCCGGAATTATCCATGGCACGGAAGGTAGATATTTTTCAAATGTTGATGCGTATAACCCATCTGCGGAAGCTGATTATATTTCTGCCTTGCAGCGTCTTCAAAGTGTCAACTTCTCCTTACTTGCGGAGTTGAAGTCCAACAAAGATGCTAGTATTGATACTCTTATAAACATTCTTCGCCTGGAAGACACTCTTGCTGAGAGATTGGGCTTGACTGGGTTGCAACCTCATGTTGATCAGCTAATGGTCCCCATTCATCATTCACTGGACCGGGTTGTCGTTGGTGCTTCTGCTTTGTCACTTTCCTTGGACGTTTCTAGTTCCTGTATCCGGAAGATCAAGGAAAATATTGCTAATCACAGATCAACTCTCTGTGACGTCTTCTTTCCTTTGGCTAAGCCCTTATCTGTTATAGCTTTAACATGTACGGAGGGTACTTCTGGCGTTGTGCCTGCTGCTGCTGACACTACCACAACTTTGTCTACCACCCTTGCTTCTACCAGTACCGTTACTCCTATCTCCGTAGATGACTACGAGGTTACAGGTACGGATGATCAGGCAGCTGCCAATGAGAATGTTACTGGTGGGAATGTTAATCCTTTTCCCAATGTTGATGACGAGAAGTTGAATGTTCCTGAATGACTCTTTCATTTGCTTATGTTATTTTGCTAAGATAATTTGTCGTGACTATGTGTGGTCTCTTTGCTACGGCCTTTTGTATGTATATAATATTTCTAACAGTTTTTATCCGTTAGGTACCGCGGTCGTTTGTGACCTTTTTGATGCGGTAAGATGTACTATATGCAATTTTTAATGCTTAATATGCTTCTGCTATCGTTTTAATATCATAATGATATGTTTATCCTAATAGTCTTTGTTTTGAATATTTTTGGGTTATTCTCCCTATATTGGGTTTGCAATACCTCTTATATATACTTTAGCTAATTTTGAGGTTACTCACCATTTTGCTACACAGAATAACATCAATTGGGTCGTTCCCTATTACGTGCGCGTCTTAACCACATAAAAAGAATAACTTTGCAAAGTAAGGAAAAAAGAAACTTAAAAGAAAATTTGTGAATGTAGCTAGGCTTCACTTTTATTGAAATTTTAAAAGACATTACAATAAGATAAACTGAAATGCATTACCTCCACTGCGGAGTCCGCATGGGTGAGTTGCTTACATTTTGTGAACATAACACTTTTTGAGGTTGCTGATATTCCAAGTCCGCGGAAGTTGCTTTCCGTCACGGTCTCTTAACTTATATGCTCCCTTTCCAAGTGCTTCCATGACTTCATAAGGTCCTTCCCATTTGGGGCCTAACTTTCCTGTGTCTTCTGCATGGTTTGCATCATTGTTGAGGTATACCAGGTCTCCTGGTTTGAAACTTGCACCTCGGACTTTCGAGTTATAATACTTCTCTATTTTAGCTTTGCTTTTTGCCTCACAAATTGCTGCTTGTTCTCGTTTTTCTTCCAGGAGGTCGAGGTTAATTTCCAAAGCTTCATTGTTTTGCACTAGGTCCACTTCCGCTGTTCTTAGTGTGGGCATGCCGATTTCTGCTGGGATAACTGCTTCCGTTCCGTATGTTAACGAGAATAGAGTTTCTCCATTGCTGGATTTTATCATGGTGCGGTGTGCCCATAGAACATAAGAGATCTCTTCCAACCAATTCTTGTTATTTGCTCCCAACCTTGCTTTTATTCCTTCTCCTAGACTGCGATTTGCTCTTTCTACCAGGCCATTACTTTGCGGATGTTTAACATAAGCAAAGTGTTAGCAGATACATAGCTTCTCGCACCAATCTTTGAATGGATTGTCCTGGAACTGTTTTCCATTATCTAAGATGATCTCTACTGGGAGCCCGAATCTACAGACAATGTTATCCCACACAAATTTTTTGACTTGGTTGCTAGTGATGGTTGCAATCGGTTTTGCTTCAATCCACTTTGTGAAGTAGTCAATGGATACTATCAAGAATTTGACTTTCCCAGGTCCTTCTGGAAAGGGTCCGGCTATGTTAATTCCCCACTTATGGAACAACCATGGAGATGTGATTGGAGTTAGTTTTTGCTGTAGATTCCTTGGAATAGGTTTATGAACCTGACATTCTTGGCACGTTTTTATCAGTGCCCTTGCGTCCTTATGCATGGTAGGCCAATAATAACTAATTCTTAAAGCTTTTGCCACGACGGACCGTGTGCCTGCGTGCATGCTGCAAGATCCCTTGTGTATTTTCCTTAGGACGTAATTTGCTTAGAGTGTCCCCACGCACCATAGCCATTGTCCGAGAAAATATTTTTTGTAGAGGATCCCAATAATTACGGCAAATCGCTGAGACTTGCGTCTCACTGCCCTTGCTTTTTTCTCATCCGCTGGCAGGGTTTCTTCCGTGAGGTATTCAAAAATAGGAGTCATCCATGTGTCTCCCTCTTCTTCTACCGCTGCCAGTATTTCCGCTTCACTTATTGATTTTTCTTTTAGTTCTACAACCAACACTTGCTTGCTCAAGTGTGCAAAGCTTGTAGATGCTATTTTGCTTAATGCGTTTGCTTTTTTGTTCTCGCTTCTAGGGACTTGTTTGATTGAGAACGCCTTGAAGCAGCTGGTAAGGATTTTTACCTTTTCCAAGTACCCGATCATGTCAGCCTCTTTTGCGACGTACGTTCCGTTCAATTGGTTAGCCACCAATCGTGAATCAACATTTGCCTGAAGATTCTTAACACCCATTTGTTCTGCTATCCTTAGTCCGGCAATCAAAGCTTCATACTCTGCTTCATTGTTTGTTGCGTCAAACCTGAATCTTAAGGCATAAGTGAACTCCATCCCCACTGGGTTTGTGAGTATCAGTCCTGCTCCGGAACCATCTGTGCAGGAGGATCCATCCGTAAACAAAATCCATGGTTCAGGGAGTTCTTCTTCTACATCCATCGGAGTATCCGGAGAGTCCTATTACGGTCTTTCGACTATGAAGTCTGCTAATATCTGCCCTTTGACTGATACCCTAGGTCTGTAATGTATTGCGTATTCTCCCAATTCAGTACTTCATTTATGTAACCTTCCTGCTACTTCCGGTCTTGATAACACCTGCTGTATTGGTTGATCCGTGATTACTATGATTGGGTGTGCTTGAAAGTATCTTTTTAGGCGCTTACTAGCATGTACCAAGGCCAGCACTAACTTTTCCATTGACGTATAGTTGAGTTTCGGACCTCTCAATGCCCTACTGACAAAGTATGGGCATCTGTTTTGCTTCCTTTTCCGTCATTAGGACTGCACTTACCGTCTCCTTTGCTGCTGCCAAGTAGACAATAAGTTCTTCTTTCTCCATTGGTGCGGTTAGCATGGGGAGCTCAGCTATTAGCTGCTTCATCTACTTAAATGCCTCTTCAGCTTCCACGGTCCAATGGAAATCACTTTTCTTCGTGCATTTTTTCAGGATTTTAATGAACGGTAATGATTTCTCTGCTGATCTGGCCAAGAACCTATTCAGGATTGCGAGTTTTCCATTTAACTTTTGTACGTCTTTTAAGCATTTTGGGGATGGAAGACTTAGGACAGCATCCACCTTATCTGGACATACTTTCAACCCCTTAGTGTTGACTTTGTATCCTAAAAACATTCCTTCTTTTACCCCAAAAGTACACTTTTTAGGGTTCAGTTTCATGTTAATTTCCCTTAGAGTTTTAAATGTTTCTTCTATGTCTCTGACTATCTCGTCTTTCGTGCGGCTTTTGATGACAAGGTCGTCCATGTACACTTCCAGATTTCTGCCAATCTGTTTGTGAAACGCTTTATCCACTAAACGTTGATAGGTTGCCCCAGCATTCCTTAGACCAAAAGGCATCTTCGTATAACAGAATATTCCCTGGCTTGTGATGAATGTGATTTTCTCTTCATCTTCCTTTGCCATTTGTATTTGATGATAGCCTTTGTATGCGTCTAAAAAGCATATGAAAGGGAATCCGCACAAGGATTCCACCTTCCAGTCTATTTCCTGTAGCGGATAATCGTCTTTTGGGCATGCTTTGTTTAGATCTTTGAAATCAACGCACATTCTCCAACTGTCATCATGCTTTTTTACCATCACTGGGTTAGACAACCAGTCATGGTAGTGTACTTCCTTCATTATTCCTGCTTCTACAAGCTTTCCGACCTCTTCCCGTATTGCTTGGTTTCTATCCGTTGCTTGCCCTTTTTTCTTTTGCCTAACCGGAGAACATCCTTCCCGCACGTTCAAGCGGTGTTTCGCAATATGCCTTGGGATGCCGGTCATATCCGCATGCTTCCAAGCAAAAATATCCAAGTTTCGTTGAAGTAAGTTACACAACTTGTTGTGGCCTTCCTCAGTGAGGGTGGAGCCAATCATTACTGTTTGCTCCGGATATTCTGGGTTTATTGCTACTTTGACTCTTTCTTCTATTATTGGCTTGGTAGCTGATGGGGTCCCTTCAGGTCCGGAGACCATCGCGCATTCCAGCGGGACTAACTTGCTGCTTTTTAGGGTAATTACTCCTCCTTTTACCGGAATCTTTAGCATTCCGTGAGCTGTTGACGGAACCGTTTGTAATTTTCTGACTCCTGGTCTTCCAATAATCCTATTGTACGGAGATGGTGATCTTACAACTACGAAATTCATCCAAGCCGAAGCGGAGTGTTCTTCATCTCCAATTTTAACCAGTAGCTGTATTTTCCCTATTGGCCATATTACCTCGCCACTAAATCCAATCAAAGGGGTAGTGGCCGGCATCAATTGGTTTTTAATTTCCGGACGGAGTCGGCTAAAGCAATGCTCATATAAAATTTCTGAGGCTGATCCGCCGTCCACATACATACGGTGTATACAGTGGTCTCCTATTTACGCCTCGATGATCATTAGACCTTCTGTTCCTTCCTCTTCCCCTAGGGGCGGAAAAAAGATTTCTGGATTAAGAGAGAAGCTCTGTGTAATCCTTTGTCTAGCCACCCTTTCCCAAGGTTGAACCATTAGGATAGCTAACGCTTTATCTTTCCCGGAAGTTTCTCCTTTCTTTGTTACCTTAGGCTGCTCCTTTCCGTTGTTCTGTTTGAGCTCTTTGATCAAGTGTGACAGCTTTCCTTCTTTGAGCATTTCCTCAATCTGTTTCCTTAGGTGCATACATTCGTCTGTGTTATGCCCTACTTCACCATGAAACTAGCAAAATTTTGCATGGTTCCGTTTCTCTACTGGGGTTGTCTTTGGTGGCGAAGTTTTGAATTTTCCTTTGTCTAAAGCGAAAATTTCTTTGGGAGTTTTTGTGAGTAGTGTAAACCGATCTTGCTTCCTTTCCGACCTTTGTTGGTTCCGAAAGCCTCCTTTTTTGAAATTTTGCTTTTGGTTAGCTTCTTGCTGTTTCCATGATGGGAATGACTTCTTTCGTTCACGGTTAGAGGCTGCCACCTCTCCTCGGAGGAATGTTGTAGTTACCCTCATCATTTCATCTACTAACTTGGGAATTTTATCATGTAGTCGCTTGATTAGCTCGGGATTGGTGATTCTGTGCATGAATCCGGAGATTTTCATGCATTCCGGAGCTCCCTTCACGTCCCTACATTCAAGCTTGTACCTCCGCACAAATTATTCTGTAGACTCCCCGTCCCTCTGCCTGATGTTGTGGATTTTGACCAGGTCTTTAATGCATTTCTTCTGCTGGAGGTACTTTTCTAAAAATGCCTTCTTTAAGTCATCATAGCTATCAATTGATTCTTTGGGGAGGTCATCAAACCATACTCTAGCATTTCCAGTAAGTGTAGAATTGAACATGTGACACCATGTTGGCATTGTCCATCGTTCCATCTAAGCAGCCGACTGGAAAATCTTTAAGTGGTCTTCTGGGTCTTCGCTTTCGTCATATGTCTTGATGTGACTAGGCATTCGGCTTTTGGGAAATCAAAGTAACGAATCCGAAGAGTGAAAGGATCTGTTTCTTCACATACCCATGGTTGGGATAGATCATCTTCAATGCTCGACTTTTGCCTTTTTAATTTCGACTTCCAATGACCTCCCGCACTACCTTCACTTTCTGACAACTCCTCCGTTCTTCTCGAGGATGCCCTTTTGTTATAAGTCTCTCAGAAGCGGATTTCGTTGCTCTTGAACGAGAACTTTGGTGGCAACTTTCAGTGTCTCTGCAGCTACTGTGGTGTGACCAACGCCTTGAGTCGTCTGAGTGCGAGGATACACTCTTTCCCTTGTCTCCGAGCATGTGGAATACACCTTTTTCCAACCTTTTGAACACCACTTTCCTTTCCGGGCCCTTTTTCTTAGGTGACTCGGAGCGGCCACGCCTTGGCTCAAGACTTCCGGATCTGCTGCGAACATACCTTGGTCCGAGCCTTTCCTTGAGACCCCTTCTTCTGATTGGTGTTCCTGACTCGAAATGATGTGAGGTCTCCTCAAAATTGAGACGAGCTTTTACTGCTTTAAGCTTTTCTTGTTGCACCTTCTCTTGGTGCACTTTTTCAGCTATGATTGGTAGGATCTGATGGTAGTTCCTGTCGCAGTATTCCCGCAGGGCTTCATCGAAAATAGGCCTGCTTAGATCCTGCGAAACTGGCTCTTTCCCTAGCGTATTCCTCACGACGGACGTGGGTTGGCTAAGGGGAGTTTGTTCGTTAGTGCTCATGGCGAGTATTTTAGGAAACGCGGTTGTATTTGCGGTCCCACGGATGGCACCAGCTGTTAGTACAAAATATGTAATGGGCTAAAAAGATGGATCTGGGTGGTTATTGGGTTGATCCAATAATGAGATCTTGTACTAAATTCAGCAATGAGATGATTCCCTACACAATGAAAGGTAAACCGTTAGTCTTACCGTGGGGACGGACCCCACGATTAGACTCCGGCGTGAGAGTAAGTACACATATTTGTCAGAGAATGTCAGAGTATGTGTGTGTGAAATATGATTAGAGAATTGTACCTTGTGGGGTGTCAGAATACCCCATTTTATAGGTGAGCCAAATATTATGTTTTCCTAATATTTCGCTCATTTCTGTTAGTGGGCCGAAGTGGGAACCTCGTCGGGCGAGGATCCGTTTACAATCGTGACTTGCGGACTTGGGCTTTCCTAGCGGACTTCAGCTGTCTCACGGAGGTGTCTTCTGAGAGCCTTCCGTCCGTCTTGCTGCCTCCGGACCGTGACCAATTAGTCTGGGCTTAGTGTTGGTCCATTGTGTCTTGTGAGTGTTTTATTGGGCTTGGGCCCATGCATGACTTATGTAGTCCAGGTCCGAAGGCCTACTACACGTGTTATACGTCATCAAGATCAAAACAATTAAAGGATGAACCTTCGCCAACCGAACCCCAACATACCACGACCTTGACACTAAAACCCGCTGAAACCTCAAATCAAACAGTTTCGGCCTCACAAACAAATCAATTGGTGGCGCGATAATACATAGAAGCAACTAATTTAGGGAACACATATCATTGTAAGACCACCACATGTCAAAACTACTTATGACCTTCAATGGACCGATCCTTACTATGACGACAAAAAATGATCCCCACCACATAAACAACAAATACATCGACACAATCTGAACGGCATCGAGCTGACCAATATGAAATAACACGAAACTATCTAACCTTAACGACATCAACATGACCATAACCATAACCCGATCTAAACTACATAACCCAGCACGAACTACAAACCGATGGAACTCGAATCTCGACCCACATCATTCGAAACTCAACCCCGCTTGCCACTGAACACTCGTTGGACAACAAAAATATTACTTTATAATTTTGAAGGGAGAGAGAAGTGGTACAAAAATATGAGCTTCAGTTGATAAAAAGATAACACTCGCGATCAAGAACTGAGTTGATACGTGTATCCATCCAGCATTATATACACGAGGAACATAGTACACCAAACGCAACTACTTGTTAATGGTAAGTTTAAAATGTTAAAACTAGTACTCCCTCCGTCCCATATTAAGTGTCCATTTTTGACTTTTTAAAGTCTTTTTTCTTCAACTTTGACCTTAATTATTTCTTCTTATGTTATATGATACTCAATGCAAAATATATGAATGGATAGAGTTTCGAATGTATTTTTCATTGGTATAATTTTCAGTAAGCATTATATAACATAAAGAAAAATATTTACGGTCAAAGTTTATGAAAAAAGAATTCAAAAGGTCAAAAATGGACACTTAATATGGGACGGAGGGAGTAATACTTTAACAACTTTAAAAGCTTATAAAAAGGTCACGATGCATGTTATAGGTGTCAAAACTACACTTATGACTCCGCCATGCTTGTTATACATCATCGTTGGTTCCGTGTCACTAGTACATAATCATTGGGATGACGATTATTTTATGATCGTTTTAAGGGATTATGTATGTGGAGGTCGCTCAACTATTAAGTTTTTTTTTCTTTAGGCCATTCATTTATTTAAACTAATTTATGGGCTATCCAAATATGTGTTTGTTTTCGTTCATACCGATCTTGTTCAATTTTTTGCAAGAAATTTGTACAATTTGAAGGACAAAGCTAACTTTAACATATGAAAACAATAAAATTAGAAATTAAAATGTAAAACATTTGCTAATTTATCATAAATCAATTTCGAGTAAATGAAGTTGCACTTAGATAATGAGTATATTTTACATTTCCAAAGTTGTTTTAAGATGTCATATTTAGTTTTATTTTTGCGTTTTCAAAATTTTTCGATAAATAATTATTTGAAATTGATATAAACGAAAGAATACACATAAATAGGTGGGCCATATAGAAGTGTGTATGATACAAGTTGACATGTTAGCGCCTATAACAATTATAGACGTCGTAATTATAGCGCCTTTAACTGTTTTTTTTTGTCTTAACTGAGTATATTGAGTCTTAAAAGTGAAATTGTTGGCGTAAGTGAGTAAAGAGAGTGTTTTTGATGTGCGATTGAGAGGTAAATTAAAAAAGTTGAACAATAGAGGTGGCGGAATAACTTATGTTACGTGCTCTAAGATAAGAGCATGTTTAGTTTACAATGTTAAAAAGTAGGAGTTGTACTAGCTCAAATTCCCTTAACGTGTCGACATATCACATAACAACGAATCATTTGGCTGATAACTTCGTATATAACACCGAAGTTTGCGTGATAACTTCCATGTTATTCACGAAAAATGCTAGCAAAACGTTGTAGCACTTTTACACTTTTATAGTTATGTTTATCTATGAAAATAACCTATAGTCTGACATATAAACTTTGTTTGACTTGGAGTGTCTATAAAAGTCTTTTTCCTAAAGTAAGCTGTAACAAACTTTTGAAATCGAAGTACTTCAAATAACCAATCAAAATAAGCTTTACATTCCAGCTACAACTCGACATCGATTGGTTTGCTAAACATATACAATACATTAGTCTATTACCTATGTTTTGCAATCAATAACCAGGGCCGTCTCGTTGATTTTTGTGGCCCCGTGCCACAGTTACTAATAAGGCCCTTTAAAAATATAGACTTACGAGAGAAACTTCATTACAGTAGAAACATCGATAAATAATACCTACGATTATCAATACACTCTCTAAGATAATATTTTTTGCCGTCCCGACTCCGAGATAGTGTGCAAAATTAATAATCGCTAAAAGTCCTAAGATAATAACATTTTGATAATATCTTTAGACCCCATATAAAATATAAATTAATAATTCCTTATATATAGCATATTACATGAATGATTTATGAAGGTTTCTTGAAAAATGACTCAATTGTCTTTTGTTTTTTGTTGAAATCAATTTCCCCTTGAATCTCGTCTCTAATTTTCCTTAGCATTGTAAGAAAACATCCTGTGTTGTTTTCTCATCGCTCAACAAGAAATTGTTCAATGGGATGCCGCTTTAATAGCTTCGTTTCGCAAGGGGGTTCCATTGTAGAACTTGTTCATCATCTTCTTCATCGCTATCATCTTTATTAATTCCAATAACGCTTTCAATCATTTTTCTTCATCAGTCAACAACCTGTGCAACTACATTTTCTCTGGGTGAGTCAGAACAACTTCGACATCCATTTGCATTGCGATACCCAACAACTTTGATCAAATATCTGGAGTTTCTTTATGCTTCAACACCTTCATCTGAGTTTTCTCAAAATCATGTTTTCTGTTGATCGCAGTTTACAATGACGAAAGCAGTTCGTAATGTATTGCAAACTAACATCCATAGTCACCATGCTGAAATTGCAAGATTTCATTGCATCTAATACATTTATTTTTGCTGGATTTGGAACCCCTAATTCATAACCCTCCAAAAGACTTCTATAAAATCGACGACGATAATGCATCTTAAAAGCTCGTATGATCCCCGCGTCACAAGGTTGAATTTTTGAAGTTGTGTTTGGTGGCAAAAAAAATAATTCAACATTTCGTAATCCTTCAATAATTTTTGGATGAGCAGGGCAATTATCCACAATCAAGAGAATTTTTCTTCCAACCATTTTTTTATCAAGTTGGCGAACATATTCTTCAAATAACACATCAGTCATCCAAGCTCGTTTGTTAGCACGGTACTCACAGTTCAGACTGTTCAAGTTTACATTCTTGAAGCACCTTGGTTTAGCATATTTACCCAATAATCCATAAAGGAAGTTTTTCCGAACCGCCCACATTAACTGCCAATAAGCAACATTAGTCTTTCTTGTCTTGTTTTTTATTTCCCTTCAAGCTGCATTGTTTCAAGGGAATGATCCGGTTGAAGTCAAAGAAACAAACCTGTTTAAGATCACAACATGTTAAATAATTTACATCCACTAAAGTATAAAATATAAAATATAATAATAAAAAACAAACTGTTTCTCCATATTAAAGATGTCTTTTCATTTCAAACTGATCAAAAGTTTCTTTGTCTCATATGGATTTAATTTGTCCTCATGCCCTCCATTTCAACAGATCCACTCTCTCCAAAACGCCGGAAATTTTTTAATTCCATATCTTGCTTTGAACTTTCCAAGCCAACCAATAGAAAAATAAAGTTCTGAGAGATCCACGGAATACAATATCTTTCATGAACTTTTTCGCCTTCCCTCGATGATTATGTCATCACTCTGTCATATGTCAAATGTTCTTGATATTGAAGAAATCCATTCGATAGAGAGATTTTTCTAGTCAGGAAATTTTGCCGTTTGTGTCGCTTAACACGCCCTTCGGGAGCAATGAGAGATACTCTACAAGACCTGCTTAACTGTATTCGATATTGTCCCAGCTTGACACACCTGCAAACATAGTTACTATGAACCCATTCTTGCAATTGCTTTTGAGTGAGACTTGGGTATCCTTGTTGTGCTTGTATAATGCTCTTTGAATCTCGTCTGTCATTGTTGTTATGTTCACACTTTAAGATGGGAAGCCATGTTGTGTGTGTATGATTTGTTGTGTTAACCATATTTTGATCTGTGTATTTATAAGTAGAAAATATTTTTAATGTCCATAAAGTGGAATACATTGAACACAAGATGCAAAATAAGGTGGGAGAATTGAAGGTTTCTTTCAAATTGGTGTCGTTCATGTTGATATACATGCATTGTGATACAATAAGTGAAGTAAAATATTAATTAATAGTATAGATAATTTTTTCTTCCAACCAATTTGTATATTAAAAATTAATAAAATATTAATAAAATATATAAATTAATAATTATTAATTTATCGATTTAATTAAATAACTCTTTTAATTAATAAATTTTGGTGGTCCCAAGTGTATTATTTTATAGAGTTTCTAGAATCTCTATAAAAAATACACTTGGGACACCAAAATTTATATTAAAAGAGTTATTAATTAATCGATAAATTAATAAATATTAATTTATATATTAATTAATATTTTATTAATTTATAGTATACAAATGGTTGGAAAAAAATACTCTATAATATTAGATTAATATTTTATTAATTAATTGTATACAATGCATGTATACAAATGAACGGCCCAATTTGAAAGAAACCTTCAATCGATGTATACAACTATATTAATTAATATTTTATTAATTATTGTATACAACTATCAAATGTAGTTGCACAGTTGTTGACTGATGAAGAAATGATTGAAAGCGTTATTGGAATTACATAAATATTGATATCGATAATGAATATGATGAAATTCTCAAAGAGAACCCCCATTCCGCGAAACGCAGCTATTAAAGCGGCAATCGACATGAACAATTACTTGTTTTGAGCTATGAAAAACAACACCAGAAGTTCTTCACCTAATGCTAAGGAAAATTAGAGACGAGATTCAAGGGGAATATTGAATTCAACCAAAACCAAAAGACATTGAGTCATTTTTCAAGAAACCTTCATAATCATTCATGTAATATGCTATATATAAGGAAATTATTAATTTAAAAAATTATATGGGAGTCTAAAGAAATTATACAAAAATGTTATTTATCTTAAATTTTAAAGCGAATTATTAATTTAAGCACCTATCCCCGAGTCGGGACCGGCAAAAAATATTATCTTAGAGAGTTTATTAAATAATCGAGTATTAATTTATCGAGTTTCTACTGTATAATGTCAATATTATGAATGAAGATGAAAAAAAGTTAGTAAATCTATTTCCTTCTTAATTTTTCTCACGTTAGAAAGGGAAAAAAACAAAGAATCATAAAAAAATTTATCTTATAAACATAAGGTAATAAATGACTTCATATTGCCATTCTTTATTTAGCAAAAGACTTTAATTTTTCCCTCCAATTTCCTCTCAACAAATAAAAACTTGTTAAACTTACTTATATATATACATATTAGACTTACTCAAATGGAGGCCCTAGAAATAAATGGGCCCTGTGCACATGCACAGGTTGCACTTCCCTATCACCGGCCCTGTCTATAATGTGGATAGATAATCTCGAATAGTCACGTCGAAAAACTATTTAAACAAGTTCAAAGCCCGTTATAGAAACCTAAATCACGAACAAATAGTCGATCTTTGGCGCGAGTCTTACTTAATCTTCATAGTTTATAACCTTTTTGATAACTAATGATGGTCTATCTCAAAAACTATTTTCAAATACATGTATTATTATGTTATGTTACAATGTGTTAGATTCTAAATTTCTAATAGTTTTATTACCGAATGTTATCATAGTTGCAATAATATTTTGGCAAAGAATAATAATTTTAAAAAAAAAATATGAAATAATAAAATAATTAATATAATTTAGATAAAATTAGATAAAAAAAAAAAATTAAGAATAAATAATTAAAAAAGATAAAAAAATAAATAAAAATTATAAAAAAAAGAATAATAATAAAATATTAATTAAAAAATTAAAATGATAAAGTATTAAAAAAAAAAAAAAAAGATAATAAAAAATAATATATAATAAAAGAAATAAAAAATTAAATATTAAATAAATTAATGATAAAATAAATAATTATACAATAAATAAAAATAAAAATAATAAAAAAAAAAATCAAAAAATAAATAAATATAAATAAAAAAAAAAAAATAATAAAAACATTATATTAATAATAAAATATTAAAATTAATAAAAAAAATATAAAAAAATTTTAATTTTATAAAATAAAATATTAAAAAAAATAAAAATGAAACATATATATATTAATAAAAAATAAACGATAATAATAAAATAAATTAAAAATATAAAAAATAAAAAAATAGATAAAATTAAATATATATAAAAAAAAATTTTAAAAATAATATAATAAATAATTAAATAATAATAATAAAATATAATAAAAAAAAAAAATAAATAAAGTAATATAAATAAAAAAAAAAAAAAAAATATTAAAAAAAAAAAATAATAAAAGAAAATATTAAAAATAAAAAAAAAAAATATTATAATAAATAATATTAAAATAAAAATAATAGAAAAATTTATATAATAA
Source organism: Tanacetum coccineum (assembly GCA_026074375.1). Lineage (NCBI taxonomy): Eukaryota > Viridiplantae > Streptophyta > Magnoliopsida > Asterales > Asteraceae > Tanacetum > Tanacetum coccineum. Next base: position 18,669 of record BQNB010043440.1, on the reverse strand, counting down.
AATAATATTAAAATATAAATAAAAAAAAAAAAAATAGAAAGTATTTTAAATAAATAATTTTATATTAAAATAAAATAATAAAAAAAAAAATTAAATAGAATAAAGTATAAGAAAATATAATTAAAATAAAAAAAAAAAAAAAAAATACAATAAATAATTAAAAATAAATAAAATATTACAATATAAATTTAAAAAATAAAATAATAAAAATAATAATAAAAAAATAAAATTAAAAAATAAAAAAACGAAAAAAAAAAATTATAAAAAAATAATTAAAAAAAAAAAAATTAAAATGTATAAAATAAAAAATAAAGAAAAATTAATAAAAAATAATATATAAAAAAAAATAAATAATATATAAAAATAAAAATAAAAAGTAAATAAAAAAAAAAATATAATAAATTAAATAAAAAATATATATATATTATAAAAAAAAAATAATAAAATAATAAAAAAATAAAATGATAAATAAAAATAAACTATAATAAAAATAAAAATATATAATATAAAAGAATAAAAGAAAATAATTAAAAATAAAAAAATAATATAAAACAAAAAAATAAATAATTAAATATAATTAAATAAATAAAAAATATTTAAAAAAAACGATTATATAAAAAAAAAAAAAATAAAAAAAATATTAAAAAAAATAATAAAACAAAAAAAATAAAAATATATTAAAAAATATAGTTAAAATAATAAATAAATAATAATGATAAAAAAAAAACAAAAAAAAAATTATATATTACAAAAAATAAAAAAATAAATAAAATTAAAAATAAAAATAAATTATAAATAAAAATAATAATATTAAAATCAATAAAAAAAAAATATAATAAAATAAAAAATAATAAAAAAAAAAAAAATAAAAATATATAAAATAATAAAAAAAAAATAAATAAAAATATTTAATTAAAAAAAATAAAAATTACAAAAAAAAAAAAAAAAATAATTAAAAAATATATAATATAAAAAATAAAATAAATTTATTAATTAAATAAATAAAAAATTAAAAATAATATATAAAAAAAAATCATAAAATAAAATAAAAAATAATTAAATATAAAATAAAAATAATAAATAAATAATTTATAAAATTAAATATAAAAAAATTTAAATATAAAAAAAAATTAAATTAAAAAAATATATAAATAAAAAATAAAAAAATAAAAAAATAAAAAAAATAAATATAAAATATAAAAAATAAATAAAAAAATAAAAAAAAAAAATAAAAAAAAAAAAATTAAAAATTAAAAATAAAAATAATAATAAAAACATATAATAAAAAATTTAAAATTAATAAAAATAAATAAAAAAAAAAAAAAAAAAAAAAAAAAATATAATAGATTAAAAAATAATTAATTAAAAAAAATAAATATATATAAAGTATTAATATATAAATAATAAAATATAATAAAAAAATAATAAATATAATAAAAAAAAAAAAAAGAAAAAATATAAAAAAAAAAAATAATAAAAAGAGTAAATTATAATATTAAATAAATAATAATATATTGAAAAAAAAAAGAAAATCAAATATAAATAAAAAAAAATTAAAAATAATAATAAAATAAAATAATAATAATTAATAAAATATAAAATAAATAAATAATTATAAAAAAAAAAAAAATATAAATAAAAATAAATAAATATTAATTATAATAAAAAAAATATAATAAAAAATAAAATAAAAATTAAAAAAAAAAAAAAAAATATAATAAAAAAGATAATAAAAACTAAAATAAAAAATAAAAAAATCTGATAAAAATATATCAAATAAATAAAATTTAAAAAAATATTGAATAAAATATAATAAAAAAAATTAAAATATATTATATAAATAAATAAAAATAAAAATATAAACATAAAATAAAATAAAAATAAAAAAAAAGAAAAAAAAAAAAAATATTGAAAATAATCATTAAAAAAAATGAAAAATATAAAAAAAAAAATAAATAAAAATAAAATAAAATATTAATTATTAATATAAATTATATAAATAAAATAAAAAAAAATAAAAAAAAACTAAAAAAACATAAAAAGATTGAAAATAAAAAAAAAAATAAAATTAAAAATTATAAAAAAAAAAAAAAATAAAAAAATAAAAAAAAAAAAAAATAAAAAAAAAAAATAATATATAAAACAATAAAAAAAAAATAAAATAAAATTAATATAAAGATAAAAATTAAAATAAAATATAAAAAATATAATACATTATGCCAAAAAAAAAAATAATAAAATTGAAAAAATAATAAATAAAAATATATTTATATATTGGAGGTGAAAAATAAAATAAGAAAAAAAAAAAAAAAAATAAATATAAAAATATAAAAAAATCATAATAAATATAAAAAAAAAAAAAATAAAAATAATAAAAAAAAATATATAATAAAAAATAGTAAATAATCAAAATTAAAATATAAATTAAAATAAATAAATAAAATAAAAAAAAAATAAAATAATAAATAAAACATATGAAAAAAAAATATAAAAAAAATTATAAAAGAAAAAATAATAATATACAAAAAAATAAAAAAAAAAAACAAAAAAGAATAAAAGAATTAAATAAAAAAATATATCTATATAAACAAGAAAAAAAAAAATATAATAAAAAAAAAAAAAAAATAAATAAATTAAGAATAAAATAATAATATACTTTGTTAATAATTAAAAAAAAAAAAATAATAAAAAATATAAAAAAAATGTATAATAAAAAAAAAAATAAAAAAATAGAATAATAAAAAAATAAATTAAATAAAAATAAAATAAAAATAATATAATAAGAATACACAGATAAAAATTAAATAAAAATATTATCATATATAAATAAAAATAAAATATAATAATATAAAAATAAATAAAAATTATAATTATATAAAAATAAATAATATAAAAATAAATAATAAAAATAAATAATATTAAAAAAAAAAAAATAATAAAATATATATAATAATAATAAAAAAAAATAAATAAATAAAAAAATAAAAAATTAAATATATAAAATATATCTTAAAGTAAAAAATAAAAATAAAGCTTCTAAAAATAAAAAAAAATAAAAAAAATTATAAAAAACATATTATAAAAAATAAAAATAAAAAAAAAAAAAAAAAAAATAAAAAATAGAAAAAAAAAAAATATAAATTAATAAAATAAAAAATTTAATATAAAATTTAAAGATAATAATAATAAAATATATATAAAATGAAAAAAATAAGAATAAATAAAATAAATAAAATAAAAAATAAAAAAATAAAATAAAAAAATAAAAAAATAATAATAATAAAAAAAATAAAAAATAAAAAAAATAAAAAAAATAAATAAGAAAAAAAAAAAAATTAAATATAAAATCTAAATAAAATATATATAAAATATATAAAAAGATAATTAATAAATAAAAATAAAAAATTAAAAAAAAAAAAAATCCATAATAATAAATATATAAAAAGTAAATAAAAAAAAATATAAAAAAACCAAATAAATAAATAAAAAAAAATAAATATAAATAAAATAATATATAAAAAAAAAAAAAAGTATAAATAAAAAAATAAATAAAAAAAAAAAAGAATATGTAAAAAATGAAAAATAATAAATATTAAAATAAAATAAAAAAAAAAATAAAACAAATAAAAAAAAAAAAAAAGATATAAAAATAAAAAAATATAATATTCAAAAATAATAAAAAAATAAATAAACAAAATAATATTAACATTCAAAAATAATAATAAAAAAGAATTAAAAAAAATAATAATGTGATATAATAATAAAAAAATACTATTAATAATAAAAGTAAATGAGATGAAAAAAATATAAAATAAATAAAAAAGAAAAAGATTTATATATTAATAAAAAATAAAAATAAAAAAAATAAATAGAAAAAAAAATTAAGAAATTAATATAATAATAAAATATAAAAATAAGTTAATAAAAAAATAAAATTAATAATAAAAAATTAAATTAAGTAAAAAATTAAAAAAAAAGAAAAATAAATAAAACAAAAATAAAAATAAATAAAAAACAAAATAATAATACAAAATAAAATAAAATATACTAAAAATTAAAATAAAAAATATAAAAATTAAATAGATTTGAAAGAAATATAATAAAAAATAAAAATAATAATATATAATAAAAAAAAATAGAAAAAAATTAAAAACAAAAATATAATTATAATAATATATAAAAAAATTAGAAATAAAAAAACAAATAAAATAATAATATAAAAATATAATTATAAAAATAAAATAAAAAAAATAATAAAAATTATATGAGTAAAGATAATAAATATATTTAATATAAAAATAATATAGATATAAAAAATATAAATAAAATAAAAATAAAAAATAATTAAAAAATAAATAATCAAATATATATTAAAAAAAAAAAAAAAAAAATATATTAAAAAAGTTAAAAAATAAAATAAAAAAAAAAAAATAAAAAAATAAAAAAAAAAATAAAAAAAAAAAAATAAAAAACAAATAATAAAAAATATAAAATATAAAAAGTAAAAAAAAGAATAGAAAAAAAATATAGAAAGATAAAAAATTAAGAAAAAAATATAAATAAAATGTAAAAAAATAAAAAATTAATAATAAAAAATAATTAAATAAATAAAAATAAAAAAAAAATAATAAATAATAAAAATATAAAATATAAAATAAAAGATTAAATAAAATAAATAAATATATAAATAAATAATTATGATTTAATAAAAAAAAAAAAAAAAATAATAATAAAATAAATTAAATAAAAAAATAATTATAAAAATAAAACTATAAATGAATATAAGTAATAAAAATAAATAAAAAAAAAAAAATATAAAAAGAAAAAATAAAATAATAAATTTAATAAATATTATTAAATAAATATAAAAGATAAAAAGTAAAATTAAAAATAAAATATAAAAAATAAAAAAAATTATATAAAAGTAAAAAATAAAAATAAAATAATATTAAATAATAATAAAAAATAAAAAAAGTATATAATAAAATAATACTAAAAAATATAAATTACTATAAAAAAAGAAATAAAAAATAAAATAAAATATATAAAAATAAATATTATAAAAAAAAATAATTAAAATAAAAAAAATAAATAAAAATATAATAATAATAAAAAAAATAAAAAAAAAATAAAAATAAAATAAAATAAATAAAAAAAAAGAATTATAAAAAAAAAAAATAAAATAAAAATATAATAAGATATTAAGAAATGATAAAAAATATATTATAAAAAGAAAATATATATAAATAATAAAAAAAATAATATATTAAAAAAAAATAAAAAAAAAATAAAAAAAAAAAAAATAAAAAAAATAAAAAAAATAAAATAAATAAATAAAAAAAAAAAATAATAAAAAATAAAAAAAATAATAATAAAATAAATAAAAAAAAATTAAAAATTATATAATAAAAAAATAAAAAAATTAATTTATAAATATATAAATAAAAAATATAAATAAAAAAAATAAAAATATAAAAAAAAAAGAAGAAAAAAATTAAAAAAGAAAATAATAACATAATAAAAAATATAAATAAAAAAATTATAATTATAATTTAAAAAATATAATAAAAGAAAAAAAATATTTTAAAAAAAAATAAATATAAAATATAAAATAAATTGTAATAAATAAAAAAATAAAAAGTAAATTAGAAAAATAAAAAAAATTAAATAATAATAAAAAAAAAATAAAAATAAAAAATAAAAAAAAAAAGAAAAATAATAAAAAACAAAGAAAAAAAAAAATAAAGTAAAATAAATAATTAATTATATATTAAAAAAAAAAAAAGAAAAAAAAAAAAAAATACAATAAATAAAATTAATTAATATAAATAAAGAATATCATTAAAAATGAAGAAAATAAAAAATAATAAATAAAATGAAATAAAAAAAAGAAATTATAAAAAAATATAATATATAAAAAAATAAAAAAAAATTAATAAAAAATAATTAAAAAAAAATAAAATATAAGTTTTAATTAAATAAAATAACATAACTGAAACGTAGTGAATTAAAGTTAATAAATAAATATTGAATTAAAAATAAATAAAAAGAATATAATTAAAAATAAAAAAATTTAAAAAAAAACATAAAAATAATAAAAATAAAAAAATATAATAATAAAAAATAATAATAATAATAAAAATATTAAATAAAAAAATAAAATTAAATTAAAAAATATATTAGAATAATAAAAAAAATAATTAAAAATAAAATTATTAAGAATTAAAGATATAAAAATTAAAAAAAAATAAAAAAAAATAAGAAAAAAAAAAAATAAAAAAAAATAGAAAAAAATTATAAAAAAATAAAAAATATAAATTAATAAATAAAATAAAAAAAAATTATATTATAATCAAAATGAAATAAATTAAAGAAAAATAAAAAAGAATAATTAAAAATTAAAAAAAAAAATTAACAAATGTTAAATTAATAATAAAAAAAAAAATAAGAAAAAAACAATATAAAAAAATAAAATTATAAATAAAAGAAGAATAAACGAAAGAGAAAACGATATTATAAAATAATAATAAAATTAAATAATTAATAAAAAAATAAAAAAATAAAATAAATTAAAAAAAAAATTAAAAAAAAAAATAACAAAAAAAAAAAATAAAATAAATATGGAATATATAAAAATAAAAACAAATATTAAAAAAAAAATAAAATAAAATTTAATATAAAAAAAAATTAAATAGTAAAAAAAAATAATAATATTAAAATAATAATTAAAAAATAAAAAATAATAAAATAATTAAAAATTAGTAAAAATAAAAAAAATAATAAAATAAATATAAAAAAAAAAATAATTAAAATTAAATTAAATAATAAAATAAAATAAATAAAAAACAAATATGTAATTATATAATAAAAAAATTAAATAATAAATAACATGAAATAAAATAATAAAATAATTATAATTAATAATAAAAAAAAAAAAAATAATAATAATAATAAATTAAAAAAACATAAATATTTAATATTAAAAAAAAAATTAATAAAAATAAAAAAATTAAATATATAATAACAATATAAAATAAATTAAAAATTTAAAAATTATAAAATAATAAATAAATATATAAAAAAAAAAACATATAATAAATTATAGTATAAAAATATAAAATATGAAAAGAAAAAAAATAAATATAAATGAAAATATAAAATAAAAAAATTATAAAAAATAAAAAAATAAAGATAATGTAATATAAAAAATAAAAAAAATAATAAAAAAAATAATATAAAATATTGAATAAAATATAAAATAAATAACATAAAAAAAAAAAAAATATATATAAAAAAAAAATATATAAATAAAAATTAAAAAAATAATAAATTAAATATATAAAAATAAAATAAAAAATAAAAAAATTGTATAAAAAAAATATAAATAAAATAAATATTAAAAATTAAATAAAAAAAAAATAATAAAATAAATAAAAAAATATAATAATAAAAAAAAAATAAAAAAAAAAATACAAATAAAATAATAAATAAAAAAAATAAAAAATAAAAAAAATAAAATAATTGAACAATAAAAAAAATAAGAAAAAAAAATATGAAAAAAGATATATATAAAATAAAAAGAAAAAAAAATAAATATAAAAAATAATTATAAAATAGCAATATAATATAAAATAAAAGATAAAAAAAAATATAGAAATAAATATAAAACAAATAAATAATAAAGTAAATATATAAAATAAAAAATAAAAAAATAAAATAAATAACTAATATAAATAAAAAAAAATAAATAAAAAATAAAAAACGAAAAATAATATAAAAGTTAAAAAAAAAATAAAAAATTAAAAAAAATATAATTAAAATATTTAAAAGATGAACAAAATTAAAATAATATAAAAATAAAAAAAAATTAATAAAAATGTATATATATAAATAATAAAGAAAATATAAATATATAAATAAATATAAAAAGAAAAATAAAAAAAAAAAATTAATAACTATAAAGTAATAATAAAAATAAAAAATAAATAATATTAAGAAATAATAAGAAAATATAATAAATATAATAAAAAAATATAAAAATAAAAAGTAATAAATAAAAATAAAAAAAATTTATAATATAAAAATAATAAAAAATAAAAAAATCTAAAAATAAAAAAAAAAAAAAAAATAAAAAATAAAAAAAAAATAACATAATAAAAAAAATACAAAATAAAAAATAATATTAAAGAAAATAAAAAAATATATTAATGAAAATTAAAAAAAAAAAAAAAAATAAAATAATAAATAAAATTAAATAGAATATAAAAATAGAATTAATTGAAAATTATAAAAAATAAAAATAAAAAATATAAAATAAAAAAAATCGAATAAAATAAAAAATAATTAATAAAATAATATAAAAAATAATAAAATTAAAATAGAAATAAAATATAAAATTAATTAAAATAAAAAAAAAAAATATATTATATAAAAAAAAAATAATATTGTATAATAAAAATAAAAATATAATAAATAAATAAATTAAAAATCAAATAAAAAAAAAAATATAAAATTATAAAAAATAAAATAAAAAAAAAAAAAAATAATAAATTAAAAAAAAAAAGTAAAAAAATAAATATTAAATAATAAAAAAAAAAATAAATATAAAAATAAAAAAAAATTAATAAAAAATAAAAAATATTAATAAAATATTAAATAAAAAAAATAAAAATATAATAAAAAATAAAAAATAATGAATAAAAATAAAAAAAAATAAATAAATATTATGTTAAAAAAATAAAAAAAATAAATTTAATAAATATAAAAATAATAAAATATAAAAAAATAAAAAAATAATAAAAAAATATAAAAAAAAATTAAAAAATAATTAAGTACAATGAAAAAAATAAAAAATTTAAAATAAATATATAATATAATATAAATTAATATAATTAAAAAAAAAAAATATAAAGAATAAAAAAATAAGAATAATAATTAAAAAACTGAATTAATAAATAAAAAAAAATAAAAAAAAATAAATAATCTATATTACTTTAATATAAAAAAAAAATAATATCAACACCCACCTCCACATCAACATGCCCAACCCCCCTCCCACCCACCACACTCCACCCCCTCACACACCCCCCACCATCCCCCTACAACCCCACCAATCCCCACCCCCCCCCAAGCCGCCTGCGCCGTCACTTCACACCCCACACCCCCCACACACACCCAACCCCCCCCCCCATCGACACACCTCACAATACGAACCCCCCACCACCTATCTGCCAACACACCCCCACCAAGACAACACCCTCCCCCCCCCACACCTACCACCACCCCCACATCGCTCCGACAACCAACGCCCCCACTCCATCACCCTCCACCCCTCCCCCAGCCCGACCTAACCTCCTCACCCCAAGCAACATGCCCCCCCACCCCCCCACACACCGCCCGCCACACCCCCACCCACCCCCCACCATCACCCACCCCACCCCCCAACCCACCAACGCACAACCGAAAACCCCAGACACCCGCACACCCACCATCACCACCTCTGACCACCCCTATTACCCATACCCCACCTCCACCAAAGACCCCCCGCCACAACCCCCCCCAGCCACACCAACCCAACCCCACACACTCCCCCCCACACACCTACGCAGCCAGCCAAACCCACCACCCCGCGCCCCACCCACCTAACCCCCACCCCACACCCCACACCCCCCCACCACACACCCCCCCCCCCACCCCCCCCCCCCAGCACAAACAACAACCACTACACACTCCCCCCCACACCCCCGACCAACCCCCCCCAACACCCAACCCCCCCGCCCCCCACCCCCCCACCCCTCACCCCGCCCTCACCCCCCACCCCAACACCCCCACCACCCAACCCCATCACCACCCCCCCCCCACGACCCCACCACCACCCCCAAGCCACCCCCCCACCCCACCCCACACCCCGCAATCACCACAAACCCCCCCACACCAACCCCCACTCCCCCCAGCCTCCACCCCCCGCACCCCCCCCCACACTACATCGCCCCACCCACCAAAACACACCACGAAATACCCCCAACCCCCCTCGCCCCTCCACATCCACCCTCACAACCCTCACCCACCCTCCACCGACACACACACCCCCATCACATCTGCCAACCAACCCCCCGCCCAACCCCCCCCAACCCACCCCCACACACCCCACCACCCACCCGCTCAGCTCACCCACCCTCCACCACCACCCACACCACCCACCCCCCCCCACCAACCACCACCGCCCCCCCGCCCCCCCAACCTCCCCACCCACCCCACCCCCCCCGCTCCCCGCCACACCGCCGGGGCCGCGGAAGGAGCGAGAGGCGGGGGGGAGCGGACGGAGGCCTCGGGTCCGGTCCACGCCGTTGCCGGATGTGCAGGGGCGTCTCGCGGTGCTCGTCTCTTGCTTCTGCGTGGTTTCTTGGTTCTTAATGCGTCGCTCTGCTATCGCTTTTTTTACTGCGATTGTCTCAGACTGCGAATCGACGTTACAACCTACTACAATCTACATAATACCTAACCCACTACCTCCCCAACGGATACACTACACCACACATTTAACCTTCTTCTTAAGCCCAACCTACCCACACTCCACACAACATCACATCGACCACTCAAATCAACAATACCAAATATACCAAACACTCACGAACACCAAATCGACAAAAAAATAACTAATAAAAAAATCAAGAATAAAAACACAACGACAATGCCATCCAATAAACATCCACCAACACACCACACAAAAAATAAAACAAAGTCCCAACATAAACAATACAAATTAAAATATCAAAAATCTCATCAAATAACAAGCAAATATAATCCACAAAACAATACATCCCCCATTAACCCAAACAATACCCACATTACCCCTCAATCCACACACCACCTTTATTACCTAATTCAACCCTGAAAACCTAGTTACACAACGCAAGTGAGACGATACCTACTCATTATCTAACTGAACCAAACCCTACCTCTATCACAAAAATATAAAAATAACTATTCAGATTCAATAATTATACAGTGTAGCAATAAACAAACATCGAACACCAAGCTAAACCAAATATTATAATACAACCCAGATGGATAAGATATATGATCACACAAAATAGTCACAAACCATCAAATTCTTATACGAAAGAGATTAACATTTAGCCTAAGCAACGGACTAGACTCCATAAGCACCAATCATGTATCAAATAACAGAACACAGCAACGCCACAATCCTGAACATTACTTGCCAGTGCCACCAGTAATGAAATCCGAGACCAAGCATACCAGTGCTCAACACCAAAGAATTGATACAATCTCCAAACTCGCCACCCTTTCCATCATGGCTGTGAAAGTCATCAACTGTCTACTTCCGTCAGCTGAACTTGCACTAAACTGCCTTTGCAATTTCCTAGAGACTGCAGCTCAAATGTGGGTCACGGATAAGAGATCTCAAATCTCGTATGGTATACTGTTAGCCTCAAAATCATGATCGAAACAAAAGGAAGTTCGTCATAAATTATCTTAGTTCTCGGTCACAAATTACTAAGTGTTTTGTGTATAGGCTAGTCGGGTAAACGGTTCTCTTTATTTGTAATCTAATCGGTCCACGGAGTGTATCGTAGCGAAAGCCCGAAGTAAAATCGATCCCGGCCCTAATGAATTACTAAAGCATGGCAAGCCAATAAATACACCTCACCAAGGAAGTTATGAGTGTTTGGTTCATGTTGAAACATTCAAGTTAATATCCATTTTGCCATTTTCTCTCTAACTTCCTCTCTCTATTTCTCTCTCGACAATACTCCTAATTTTCTTGTTAATCTATTGAATGATAAAGGGTTACCGACATTTGAGTATCAGCCTCGGTTTTTTCGTTTATTCTTCGAGGATTAAAACATTCGAATTTCGTGTATCATTTAGTTGTTTGGTTAGAAATAGTAAAACAAGCAAAAACCACGTTTGATATTGATTTTCGTAGGTTAAGGAGTTAAAAGTTGTGTACCTTTGTGCTTAAACAAACCCTTGTATCGTTTAGTGAGTCTCAACAATTCATTATCGAGGCAAAAAGGTAAAATCGAGCAAGTATGAAGTTTTTCGTCACTTGTTTTTGACAAAGATTCTTGTTGCGTTTGACAAATTTCTTGGTTGCTTTTTTGGGTTATCGAGACATTGCGTTTTTGAAGAAAAGAGACTGCGTTTTGACCTTTCGTTTTGGTCACTGCGTTTTGAGCATTGCGTTTTGAGGTCACTGCGTCTTAGAGATCACTGCGTTTTAACCATTCGTTTGTCCTCCACAGGTTGCGATTTGAAGATTATCATTGCGTTTTGACAAAACGTTTACTTGCCCAAATTTTTTATCCGTGTGCTTTTTTTGTCCAAGAAGTATTGCGTTATGAGTAGACAGTTTGCGTTTGATCAAACTGTTGCGTTTTTGATCAACTGTTGTGGTTTTGACAACTTGTTCGTTTTGGATCAAGTGTTTCTTTTGATCAAGTGTTGCGTTTTGACCAAGAACTCTTGCGTTTTGACTAAAGTCATTGCGTTTTGTCCATTGAAAACACATGTTTTGAAACCCAATTTGGGAATATATATTAATCACCGCTTAATCAAAACATCACTTCAAGACAAACAAACTTCATGGACTAAATACAAGGACTTTGGACTTTTTTTTTATTTTTTTTCATTTGGACTACAAGGCCACATAATCAACAAACTTTAATCAACAACAAGTAAACTTTTCACTGGTTTTCTCTAGATTTTTTAAAATCCCTCGAAAGAACTCCATTTCTCGGTTTAAATCCTTACTTGTAAAATCCCGTGGGAAATTAATTACTTTCAATTAAAACACAATCCAATCAACACCTCAATATCACATTAAGATGCTTCAATCATTTTTCACTTCATAATTCTTTAATCATTCATCATGACAACCCAAGTGTAACTGTTCCACAACGACAGTCCAAATGCCACTAACAACATAATGGCAGCAGGTTCAAGGAATCGTCCACCAAGCTTGCAACAGGACGATATGCACAATTGGCGATCACGGTTTCTTACATATCATTGATACAAGACCAAATGGTTATGCCTTACGGAAGAGCATTGCTTAAAGTCCCTACACACCAACGTTTGTCACAACACCAAGCTGTTCCTGCTACAGAGGATTCTCCAGCAGTTCCAGGAACAAACAACAGTCGAGACTCGTTACTAATATGAACTCCTGAGAACCAGAGCTCGATTATGATTCAGAAAAAGAAAGTGATACATTTGATATTGAATGTAATGGAGACGACATATACTCAACTGTTGATGCATGTCAGACAGCTCAAGAAATGTGGGAAGCCATCGAAAGGCTACAACAAGGTGAATCACTGAATATTCAAGATGTCAAGACAAACTTATTTTGGGATTTTTGGTCCAATTCACTCTCACTATGAGAAACAATGAGTCCTTACTACACACGAATCATACAAAAGATGAATGAAATTATCAGAAACAAGGATTGACATTGCAACGATGCAATCAGAAGTTCAATTTCTTCAGTCAACTTCAACCTGAATGTCCGATTTGTCCTCAATTTGTGAAGCAACAACACAAGTGGATTAAGTTTCATGACCATAACTAATTTGACATTCTGAAACAATACCAAAAAGGAATGTTGATGATAACTCCGTGCTGAGCAATGGCCAAGAATGCTAACCCATTACACTGTTTGGCTTCTCTCCTGCTCAAACACGTTTCAAGACCGTATTATCATCAACAAAGTCTCCACAAATCATAGTGCACCAACATCAAAAGCTTCACTTCCAACCATATTTCTCATGCAACTACAAGAGTACAAAGGCAAAGAGATGCCAAACCAATCACACCTCCATCTGAGTCAGCTTCTGAAGAAGACAGTGATCCTGAACAAGCTCAGAAGGATAAGGACATGCAGAAATTTTTGGCTCTCATTGCAAAGTACTTCAAGAAACTCTACAAACCTACCAACAACAACCTTAGAACTTCCTCAAACACCAGAAACAAGAATGTGGATACTACTCCAAGGTACAGGAATGACAATCAGACTGGACAGTTTGGGAATCAGAGGGCAGTGAATGTTGTTGGGGCTAGGGAAACTGTAGGTGGTCCAGTAGTGCAACAGTCTGGGATACAGTGTTTTAACTGCAAGTAATTTTAGGTCATTATGCTAAGGATGCGAGAAGCCAAACGGGTTAAAGCCCACGTATCACAAGGAAACGATTTTTGCTGTGTAAACAAGCTGAGAAATGTGATCAACTCAAAGCAGAGCAAGCTGACAGGCTTATCAGACACGGATGAAGAGGATTGAATGAACAAGAGTTGGAGCACATTACAGTAACATGGCAAAGATTCAAGGTTCCTAATGCAGACTCAGGCACAGACCGCTGAGCCATTAGAACAGTACAATACATACTGATGATAATGTTTTGGCCAATGACATACAAAATTTTGACCAATCTGAATCCTCATTACCACATGTGCAGTGGAAACTGGTTATAGTAATGTCACTTCTTACTCACCGGATATGTGGGATAGATGATATTCAGGATGACCAAAATGATGTAGAATGTGATGAATTAGAGCGTGTTGGGGCACATGCTAATTTATTGCTAATATTAGAAGCTTACGTCGATGAAAATAAAAAGATTCAAAAGCAATTAAAGAAAGCAAATGCAACATTGACTCAAGAATTAACTGAGTGCAAATCTATTCTTGCAGAAACTAGTAGAACTTTAGAGGAATCTAATAGTATTCGTAGTAGTTGCTTAGTTTCACTTCAAAATTAAACAGACTGAGTTTGAGAGGTACAAGACCTTTAATGACGTGACAGTAGTGACTATGACAAACTTGAACATAAATTAAATGAAGCTCAAGGACTATTAGCTCAAAAGTAAATTGACATAAAAGAATAGTTTATAAAAGTGAAAGCCAGGAAATTTCAATTGTCAAAGAGAAACATCGTGATTTAGTCCCAAACAAGTCCTTTAAACCAAGTCACATTACGAATTACTTGTCAATTGAGAAAACAAAGGAAAAAACGGATTTGAAGCTTAAGGAAGAAAAAAGATATTGACAAAAAGAATTCACTGGAAAACCAGATAAATTTTTTAACGAAAATTGATTTACAAACGGATCAATCTATCCGAAACATTCAAATGTTAGCACACAAATCCCAACAATTTAATGGAAGATCTACCTTGGCCAATCCAAAGGTACCCTCAAAAAGTGCCTCAATATGAGCACCCATGTTTGATGCGATCACACAGAGACCCAAACTGAACCATCAACCAGACTCATCCCGATAGTGAAGAGATACCTGACTCTTTGCTGAAGAGAGTTCTATCAAAATGAATAAAGACTTAGTGAATACCCTTTTGACTACATAAAGTTAAATAGCCCTTTATGAAATTTTTAAACCCCCAACACCATCATTATGAAATTCATTTCGCACAAGGTCTAAATTAAATAAGAAAGAAAATGTGGAAAATCATTTGTGAAAACAAAACCAATTATTTTCAAAAACATAGATTTTCTTACCCTGTCTAATCATAAGCAAAATTATGACAAGCATATAATGTCATGAAAATAACATCAGATCAGCTAAAGAAATGTGTTCAATCAATCATGGGTAAACATTCTAACACCTTACAATCATCTTCGAACCCCACTAGCGCAGATATGGAAATCCTGAGTAAAGACCATGTTTGATGCCCCTTTCCCTTAAGACTCAGAATGAAAGATTTCGCCATTGTGCATGAACTTATGGCAAGAAATGCATAGCAATTTAAAGATAACGTTTAATCTCTTGAAGATGAACTTGATGAACTTAATCCTGATAAGGCAGATTTTCCAACATGTATGATATGCTTTACTGCAATGAATGTGGGTCCTAAAGGATGTATTTGTACTTATTTGCAATCTCAGCTATTGTTAGATTGAGATCACTGAATTATTACAATGCTTTATATTCTTCATAAATTCATGGAATGTGACTTGTCTTGCCCAAAAGCTTTCTGAACAAACCAGAATTTGTAAGATAAAGAGATTTACACTGAGCTTTTACGGAGTTTTGCTAAATTAGAAAAACACACAGATTATCTCTATGAAATCGCTTTGACAAGACTTCAAGAACAACTGGAAAAATGACACAAGTTTGTCAAAGATAAGGCAATCAAATGTAATTCGAAAGGAACGTGAACAATATTTGAAATACCAAATTTGAAGCCAAATGAAAGACAAGAACATGGGGAAAATAAAGAGTTAAAGAAACCATTCAGGTAACAAAAGGAAAGTCCGTGATAACTAGTTTGATAAAACCTTCTGTTTTTCGACAACCAAATGCGTCAAAGGGTTCCAAAAACCAGCAGGTTTTAGGAAAAGACGCCTCCTTTTTTCAACTCTCTTGTAGAGGAAAATATTTTGCAAAGAAAATCGGTTTAAAAAGCTAATGATTTCAGAGGTTTTTTCAAACCAGTCACTTCACAGAATTTGCCTCAAACATCAAAGCAAGCAGTAAGAAAACACAAATGTGATTAAACCATGGGTGGGGGGGGGCATGTATCGAATTGCAAGTAAGTACCATCACAAACTAGATCACTACAGTTTAATCAGACATCTAGGAAATACTAATCCCGCGATCTACATCTACAGGAGTAGCTCACAAAACTAATTTAGCAGACCACAGCCTAGGAGCAATCAAATGAAAGATAAGGTCGTGTCAAACACTAGTCATGTGATTTAAGAAGACTGAAGTAGAAGAACACCATAGGATTTCTAAGTATTTTTAATCAACAAAGTCAGATAACTGCGTGTAATGACAGTTAACTTCACAGAACTCGAGTGTTAATGCAGATTTGTGCTACTTTGTGAAAATAGTGTTTTAATTCGAATCATGAGGCTTTGTGTTTCTAATTAATATTGAAAGGACTTTGAAGTGCTGAGACTAAGAAAGCCTAATGTAGTGCCTATAAGTAGCTAGAAAACCCAAAAGCAATCGAAAAAATCAGTTGCAACACCCCATAAGAAAACAGTTGCAACAGAATCCACTGTCACAACTTCAAAGAGTTTACTATAGGATTTGTATAAGAAGACTAAATAAGGCATGGAAATGAGGATAGCACAACAATGCCCATCAGCATAGGACATTGTATTTACTCAACAAAAAGGAAAATGGGTACCTAACGTTAGGAACTAAAGGTAGTGCTAAGAATGTTAGTGTTTTTCCGTAATAATGTATCTCAAGAAATACTAATGTCTTGAAACTCACAAACTCTTTAGGATCCAATTTGTCAAATGTTCCATCGTCCTCTAATTCTATTTCAGATTGTACAAATTATCCTATTCATTGTTGACTCTGGATGCACAAAACACATGACGGGCGAATCTATCTCTCTATGCAATTTTTTTGAAAAATACTTGTGTACCGTTCTTTTGGCATGATCAATTTGCTCCAATCCATGCTATGGAGATTTGGAGATTTGGTTCAAGGAAATATCACGATCAAAAGGGTTTACTACGTCGAAGGTCTCAATCACAATCTTTTCTCGGTTGGTCAATTCTGTGACGCAGATTTGGAGGTTGCATTTCGGAAATCTACATGCTTTGTTAGAGATCTTCAGGGAAACGACTTACTAACCAGTAATCATGGAACTGATCTCTATACAATTTCTCTACAAGAAACAACTTCATCAACTCCAATCTGTCTCATGGCTAAAGCATCACTAACTCAAGTATGGTTTTGGCATCGAAGCTTTCTCATCTCAACTTCGACTACATCAACTTGCTTTCGAAGAAAGATGTTGTGATTGGTCTACCAAAACTAAAGTATGTTAAGGATCAACTATGTTCCTCTTGTGAAGTGAGTAAAGCAAAATGAAGTTTATTCAAGTCAAAGATTGTTCCAAGTTCAAAAGGTCGATTGAATTTGCTTCACATGGACTTGTGTGGTCCAATGCGGTTTGCTAGCATCAATGGGAAGAAATATATTCTGGTAATTGTCGATGACTACTCCAGATACACGTGGACTCTCTTTCTACGGTCCAAGGATGAAACACCAGAAGTTTTAAAAGACTTTCTCACAATGATCCAAAGAAATCTTCAAGCCCTAGTAATATCTGTTCGCACTGACAGAGGCACTGAGTTCTTAAACAAGACACTTAATGCATTCTTTAAAAAAGAAGTAATTAAGCATCAAACTTCTACTCCTCGAACACCTGAACAGAACGGCGTTATCGAAAGACGAAACCGCACTCTCGTTGAGGCATGTTCGAACGATGCTTTCGGCTTCTAAACTTCCTTTATTCTTTTGGGCTGAAGCAATCGCAACCGCATGCTATACTCAAAACAGATCAATCATCATCCCAACTCATGAGAAAACGGCATATCACATCATTAATGACAGAAAACCCTCCATTAATGTAACACCCCCAAAATCACAACATCGGAATACCACTTGGGGTGCTACTTCATAGTATAAAGTACAAGTTACAGAAAACGATCTCAAAAGAGACGTTTAATAAAATTGTCACATTCAATTTAAATAAATCAGAGTAAATTCAGGTCCCAATAATTTCCTTTTAACAAGATTACAAAAGTTTAAACATGACTCCTTTGTATATTTTAATAATAAATGGTTGTCGAATGTGAAGAAAACCAAGTCCTTGAGTTTTGTCG
>BQNB010043439.1:0-45508 GCA_026074375.1 Tanacetum coccineum | reverse complement strand
GAACCGTTAATTGCTATTGTAGTAAGCGCGAGTGTTGTGGATAGATCTATCAGGACTGACAATCCCCACCTTTCCTTGGGGTCACAAGCTGACTCATAGGTGCATTTAACATTGAGAGGTGTTAGGTTGTTGGCAAGCATCCTATTTTCCGATTAGGGCACAAATCTAGTTAAGGCTTCGGGGTCATGAGCTTAGTGCAATAATAAACGTTTTGGACTACTGAATGTGTTTCAGAGTACTATTACCGATAAACCTATGATTTCACTCAACCTTTGTGTTGACTTTTAGCATGTAATTTCAGGTCCTAAGGCATGAAGATTGGAGGAGAGCCATGGCGGATATCAATGAAGATGGATTATGTATTTTATCTAAAGTCTATGTAACTTTTATTATCTTTAAGAACTTAAGTCATCTTTTGGTATTATGAAGCTTTTGGTATAATTAAAAATGTATAAATTCTGATATTTTGCTATGGCATCGAATGAAATCTTATCTTAAACGTCCATTTAAGGTCGTTTCCTATATCTTGATTGTTGTACTTTGACGTAGCACCCCATTGTTGCCATTCCGCTGCATAGTCCGATTTTGGGGGTGTTACAATATGGACCTTTGTGGACCAATGAGAATTGAAAGTATCAATGGGATGAAGTATATTTTGGTTATTATTGATGACTACTCTCGGTTCACTTGGGTGAAATTTTTATGATCAAAGGATGAAACTCTTGAGTTTGTAATTAAATTTCTAAAAATGATTCAAGTTCGTCTCAATACTTCTGTAAGAAACATTCGCACAGATAATGGATTAGAGTTTATCAACCAGACCCTAAAGTCCTACTAAGAAGATGTCGGGATATCACATCAAACTTTTGTTGCACGTACTCCACAACAGAACGGCGTTGTCAAAAGACGAAACCAGACCCTTGTGGCAGCTGCACGTACAATGCTGATATTTTCAAAGGCTTTATTATATTTGTGGGCAGAATCTGTTGCAACGGCTTATTATACCCAAAATCGATCATTGAATCGTAAACGTCACAACAAAACTCCATATGAACTTCTCCATGACAAGAAACTTGACCTTAAATATCTTCATGTCTTTGGTGCTTTATGTTACCCGACCAATGACAGCGAAGATTTGGGTAAGCTAAAACCGAAAGCAGATATTGGCATTTTCATTGGATACGCTCCCTCAAAGAAAGCTTACCGAATCTACAACAAACGGACCTGGCAGATTATAGAAACTATCTACGTCGAATTTAATGAGCTGACAGCCATGGCTTCTGAACAAAGCAGTTCAGGACCCGGACTTCATGAAATGACTCCTGGAACAATCAGTTCATGACTCGTGCAAAATCCTCCTTCTACAACACCTTATGTTCCACCAACTAAGAATGATTGGGATTTGTTGTTCCAACCAATGTTCGATAAATACTTTAATCCTCCACCAAGTGTTGTTTCTCTAGTTCGTGTTGCTGCTCCTCCAAGACATGTTGATCCGACTGGTTCACCTTCATCAACTTCTGTTGATCAAGCTGCACCCTTTGCAAGTACTTCATCAACAACACAAGAAACACAGTCTCCAGATCATACTGAAGATGTTGCAAAACCATTACAAACCACATAATTTGTTGATGATCCCTTCCTCGAACCAAGTTCTCATAAATCATCTTCAAATGTGCAACTAACCAACCCACCTTTTGAATACATCAGCAAATGGACAAAGATTCATCATTTAGAAAATGTGATCGAAAATCCTTCTAGACCTGTCTCAACAAGAAAACAGCTACAAACCGACGTTATGTGGTGTTTTTATGCCTTTCTCACTTCCGTCGAACCCAATAACTTTAAAGAAGTTATGTTAGAATCTTCATGGATCGATGCGATGCATGAAGAAATTCATGAGTTCAAACGACTGGATGTTTGGGAGCTTGTACCTTGTCCAGATTTAGCCATGATTACTAAATTGAAGTGGATCTTCAAAGTTAAGCAAGACGAATTTGGCGGGGTACTGAAAAACAAGGCAAGGCTTGTAGCGAAGGGATATCGTCAAGAAGAGGGAATCAATTTCGAAGAGTCATTCGCACCAGTTGCAAGGATTGAGGCCATTCGTATATTCATTGCAAATGCTACCAATAAGAACATGACTATCTATCAAATTGATGTCAAGACGGCTTTCTTAAACGGTGAGCTTCGCGAAGTGGTCTACGTCAGTCAACCAGAGGGCTTTGTAGATCTAGAAAATCCTACCCACGTGTATAGGCTGAAGAAGGCACTTTATGTCTTGAAGCAGTCTCCACGGGCGTGGTATGATATGTTGTCAAGCTTTCTACTATCTCAAAAGTTCTCCAAAGATGTTGTCGACGCCACATTATTCACAAGGAAAGAAGGCAAGATATACTCATGGTACAAATTTATGTCGATGATATAATCTTTGCATCTACATATCCTAGTCTATGTGATAAATTTGTTGATACAATGAGTTCAAAGTTTAAGATGTCAATGATGGGCAAAATATCATTTTTTTACTTCAAAATTCTCAAAGTCCTAGAGGCATCTTTATAAACCAGACTAAATATGCTCTTGAAATTCTTAAGAAATATGACGTGGACTCCAGTGATTTCGTTGACACTCCACTAGTAGAGAAGACCAAACTCGATGCAGATCTACAGGGGAAAACAGTTGATCCTACACATTACCGTGAAATGATCGACTCCCTTATGTATCTAACATCGAGTAGACCTGGTATTGTATTTGTAGTATGCATGTGTGCCCGGTATCAGGCACGGCCTACCGAAAAGCACCTCCATGCAGTAAAGCAGATCTTTCGATACCTAATAGGTACCCCGAATATGGGCCTAAGGTACTTGAAAGATACCAATATTGCACTAATAGCTTTTGTAGATGCGCATCACGCCGGGTGTCAAGACACAAGAAAAAGTACGTCTGGTAGTGCCCAATTCTTAGGAGATAGACTTGTCAGCTGGTCTTCAAAGAAGCAGAAAAGCATTGCTATCTCCAGTACAGAGGCAAAATACATTGCCTTATTTGGATGTTGTGCTCAAAATCTTTAGATGAGATCACAACTAACAGATTTTAGATTTGAATTCAAAAAAATCCATTTGTACTGTGATAACAAGAGTGCCATTGCTATCTACTGCAACAATGTCCAACATTCAAGATCAAAGCATATTAATGTTCGGTATCGCTTCATAAAAGAACAAGTTGAAAATGGTGTGGTTGAGCTTTACTTTGTCCGGACTGAGTATCAGTTGGTAGACATCTTCACCAAAGCGTTGCTAAGGGAAGATTTGAATTCCTTGTTGGGAATTATATTTTGAGTTGATTATGACAAAACATATTAAAGATGGAGGACCTACAAGACAAAGCTGGAATAACATTAATGCTGATTGAAGATTAGTCAAACAGTATTTAATGCTCAGCTAAAATATAAAGATCAACATTAATGCCGATTGAAGATTAGTCAAATAGTATTTAATGCTGATTTATAGTTTCCTAATTTTATTTGATCTTATCTTGTCTTGTAAACCCTAACCCCTCTAGTATATAAAGAGGGGTAGGCGTCTAGTATTGATCATCCATCATAGTTAGATCTCTCCAATGAGAGTCTAATAGTTAGCTTATTAGTTTATGTAATAGTTCATAGTCGACTGATTAAAGTCGAATAGTTTATAGTTTATTAGTTTATGAATAAAAACCTTGTTCATAACATTGTTGTTCTTATTTGTTATTCCGCTGCGTGATCAATGTTATGATATCCTAGATGGGCAAAACGATCTATGAAGCCTACAATTAAGGTTTCAACAATTGGTATCAGAGCGGGTTGCTCTTGATATCTAGGATTCAAGGTTTTATGGTAGAAGAATGAAGAAGAAACCTAACGGACGCGTTTGGATCTTGAACGATGATGATGTTTATGGCTCGTTTTGGAGATTATTTGAAGAAGACATTTGATTATTACTTATTTGATGTTGTAGTTGATTTTCACAGGTTTTGTGTTCTTATCATATCTTAAAGGAGTGGTCACCTTTAAGATAACTTGTTCGTGATTATAAGGCGGTGACGAAGACTTGATGAATCTAGCAAAGGTGTACGATCTATCTTATGATGCTTACTACGTACATTTGCTATCACTTTAAGGAGTTACGTTATTGTGCTCAGTGTCTCATTTAATAGAGGAATGAGGATTTTGTCAAGAGACATAGGTCTACTTATACATAGCAGGTATGAGACTCGACGTCATGTGGATAAACAGGATATAAGACACAAGTGGAAATTCAACTTCTTCAACAAATTCGTATTATTCGTTTTTCTTCATCATTGATAATTTGCTGCTTGGAGCCTACTAAGTCCATGATTCAAGAGATGGTAAACATGTTAAGGGGAAGCTTATTGTTTATTTACCATCTACATGCACTCCTATTTGATTATGACAAAAAGGGGAAGAGTGCATGGATTCAGGGGAAGTTCTTCATCTATATTAGCTTCAGGGGAAGCTTGTGCTTATTGGTTTTGTCATTATCAACTAGGGGAAGATTGTTGGGAATTATACTTTGAGTTGATTATGACAAAACATATTAAAGATGGAGGACCTACAAGACAAAGCTGGAATAACATTAATGCTGATTGAAGATTAGTCAAACAGTATTTAATGCTCAGCTAAAAGATAAAGATCAACATTAATGCTGATTGAAGATTAGTCAAATAGTATTTAATGCTGATTTATAGTTTCCTAATTTTATTTGATCTTATCTTGTCTTGTAAACCCTAACCCCTCTAGTATATAAAGAGGGGTAGGCGTCTAGTATTGATCATCCATCATAGTTAGATCTCTCCAATGAGAGTCTAATAGTTAGCTTATTAGTTTATGTAATAGTTCATAGTCGACTGATTAAAGTCGAATAGTATATAGTTTATGAATAAAAACCTTGTTCATAACATTGTTGTTCTTATTTGTTATTCCGCTGCGTGATCAATGTTATAATATCCTAGATGGGCAAAACGATCTATGAAGCCTACAATTAAGGTTTCAACATTCCTCATCAACAAGCTTGGGATGAAAAGTATGTCCCCATAAACACTTAAGAATCTGGTAGAAGAAACAAAAGAGTGATGGTGGTACCTCTTCATGTATCCTATGTAAATATATAAAATATAAACACTCAAAAGATTTTTCACTTCTTAGAATAGATTTTTTATGAAAAAGAAAAATACAAAAATATAAACCAAAAAGAAAATACAAAATACAAAAATACAAAAAATATGTTCTTCATGACATGTCTTTTGAAATCGATAATATTTACGGCTTTAGAAATGTCATTCGATAATGACACGGAGCTGTAAATAAAGTTCGAGCAGAAGTTCAAACTATTTTCAAAACATGTCATTGGCTTGCAGTTATTTCAGAACTGCAACCCGCTTTTCATCTTAAAGGTAAGTATATCGCCAAAAATATAACTTGACCTCACAACGGGAATTAAGTTTCTTGGGCATGATCTACTCTATGATTATGCAAAAGGCTTGTGTATACTTTGCTACACAACCCGAGATTTCTACAAAATAAGTGTACGTGTCAATGCATTTATTTTTCTTTTTTTTGTGTAAAGGGTTACCTCGGTAAAATTGTATTACTCACAAAAAATCGATAAGTACAATGGAATGTGACTAAGTGCCACATTAACCTCAAGCACAATACGCTTGAACTGCCACTAAATCAAATAGAGATATGCCTCTATTGATAACAATCTATCGACTACCAACAATTAAAAGACATCCCAATTTGACCTAGCAAACTTCCTAACTCGAACAAGTTCCCCCATGGCTGAAACAAAATAGATGATATACATGAGACATCATTAACAACCATAAAGCCTAAAGGTATTAGGCATCTTCCATCGCTGAAGCAAACATTTCACATTAGAAGTATTCTTGAATTTAAATGTCATAAGCTTTAGGCGAACCGTGACCATAATCATATCACGAATGTCTTCCGGCGAACGTTTAACATGCTTGAATAAATTATTGTTACGTTCAGTCCAAATAAAATACGTTGTAGCATCCAAAAGAAGCTTACCAAAGATACATATAGCCGTTCTCGAGTTACCTATGGGTTGAATAAACGAGACGATATCCATAAGCGTTGGAGCGCCATTATCCATATCAGCGAAGTTTCGAACATAAGCCCATACCTTTGAAGAATACACACATTCAAAGAAAAGGTACTCATGGGAATCCATCTGAGACTCACAAAGCGAACACCAAAGCAAGCTCAGAAATCTTATTTTTCAAAATAAAAGAAATCTTATTTTTGTTGGTGTTGTATTTCAAAACAAATCAGTCATCTCGGTTTCTTATTAGAAAAAGAACTTTAAAAGAATTTTCTATCACTCAAACAATGTCAACAGCTTTGTAAATAGAAAACAGGATATTATTTTAGGAGGAAAAATGTGCTAATAATTATTTCAAAATGATCTTTCAAAATTCATCAAGGAATAAACGAGAGAAGTTGTTGAAAATAATGGATCAACAATTAAAGGGGAGTTAATATAATTTTAACTCAAATGGGCTTCAGATGTTATTTGTTTCAATGTTTAGGGACTAAATGGCAAAATCTAGGACTTAGATCCTAAGTTAGCAACTTTAAGGGACTAAATTTGATATTTCTATTAAATATTTAGACTTGTGATTAAGTTTAAATAAGAAACAAAAGGGATAGCAATCTAGAGGGACCATTCTTGTCAATTTGGTAAATCCAACCGGTTATACCACTAGGATGGAATATGTAGATACATATTCTCACAAATAATCAAACATAAACACTCCCATTTCTCTTGTCATATTTCGCAAAATTCAAACAAGCAATCAAAATCTGTTCTAAGCTTCAAGGTAACGATTCTAACTTATATCTTAACTCTTAAACATCACTTTCTCAACTGGAATTGGATTATTTTGCTAAATCTCACTCGTAAAACCTTAAATTCAAAATTAGGGTTCATAATATAAAAATTAAGAAGTAGTCCAATTAAGGTTAGGGGTTTTGTTTGTTAGGGTACCATTAAAACTCGACCAAAGCAGTTTTTAATATCTCTAACTCATTAGTGAGTTGTGGAGATTTTTGTGTGGATGAATTGTGCGAAATATGTGTTTGTGATTAAATGTCTGTGGGTTTATGTTTACTAGCATGTTAAAAGGATCCTTATGCCTCTGTAATGTGTTTTAAGGATTTAGGAAACCCTTTGAGTTCATATCATAGGTTATTGTGTGCAAAATATGTAAGTTATTGGATTAGAATGCTTGTTTTTGAGGTTAAGCTGTTTGCAAATGATAATTGTCCTTAGGAATGTTTAAAATGTCCCATAGTTCCCTCATTGCTTAAATAACATGCATTATTCTCTTGATTGTGTGCTCAAAATGATTAAAAGGGCTCGAATGTTGTTTAAACTTGATGAAAATTGTTTCTACTATATCCTTGAATGATTTGTGTTGTATGTGAACGAGATTGAAAGATAAAGTGTGATTAAAAGGTGTGTTTGCATAATATGAATCCTGCGAAACATGTTGATACTTAAGTCTGCGAAATATGTTTGCTCTTAGGTTTGCGGAATATGACATGACTTATTCTTGCAAAATATGTTTGCTATTATTTCTACGAAATATGGCATGCCTTATTCCTGCGAAATATGTTTGTCGCTATTTCTGCGAAACATGACAGGGTCTTATTTGTGCGAAATATGTCATATATAGGAAAAGAAACTCTGCCCAAATTTTTTCTTAATTTTGCGAAATATGACATCATTTCCACTTGACCTAGATTGACTTCGTTTGACTTTAACAACAACTGATTGACCGTTTGATTTAGGTTGACTTTGACTAGTCCTTTGACTTTTTAGGTAACTTTGACCATAGTTGATTTTTGTCAATTAGTATGTTTAACCGGACTTAATTGCATGAAACTTAAACACAAACTTCATCTAAAACAATCACAACATCAAGGATAATCTATTTAATCAGTTATATATATATATATATATATATATATATGTTGTGCATATAAACTGTATTGGATAACTCTTAAGCAGAATCATGAATCAACAAGAAATTCAACAAGCTGCTCGTGATGAAACATTGGTTCTCGCTGCTGAAAGAGTCAAGATAAGCTCTACCAACATGAGGATTGATCCTACAATTACTCAAATTTCAAGTTGTCTTGGATATCATTAAAGCTTCTACATGCTACAATTCCTTTCTCGTTACTGCTGATGTACCAAAGATCTACATGCAGCAATTCTGGTTCACTATGAAGAAGATCAAGAAAACTACCTCCTATGAGTTTGATCTTGGTGACAAGAATTGAAAAGTAGATGTTGAACTGTTTAGGAAGATTCTCGGTATTTGGCCAAGAGTTCCTAATGAAGACTTCGTTGTTCCTCCATCTGAAGAGTCACCGATCAACTTCCTATATGAACTGGGTTACAAGGGTCAAATCAACAAGCCGGCAAGTATGTTTGTTGATCACATGTATCAACCATGAAGAACACTAGCAACAATCATTAACAAGTATCTATCTGGGAAGACATCTAGCAATGACAGACTCTGACAATCAAGAGTTAGAATCTTATAGGGAATTTTCCACAGGAAGAATGTCAACTTTGCTAAGCTAATTTAGGAAGACTTTCAATACCAAATTAAATACAGGCAGTCAAAGCTCAGGAGACGTGAAATTATGCCTTACCTCAGATTCACCATAATCATCGTCAATCACTTCCTTTTACTTCATAAATCCATTCCTAAAGGACCCAGTTCTGGTCTCAACACAATTAAGGATGCTGGTGTCATACAAAGATTGAAGTTTGTGAACAAAGGTAAAGATTTTAAAGGAATATGGACGAGCCATTCCAGACACAATGTTGACTGAAGAAATCAAGCAATCAAAGACTTATAAGGCATCTATTTCTTACTCTACTGGCTCGATTCCTCCAAAGAAGACTAGAGGTAAAGGGTAACAGGGAAAAAAGGCACCAGTTAGTCCAAAGAAGAAGAGTTTCGTCTTTGCAGACGACAACATCATTCCTGAACCCGATGTTGCTTTAGAATTGGGAAAGTCAATAAGCCAAACAGAAGCAGAGATTGCTGAGGAAGAAAGACGTCTTCTTGAAACTCATGAACGTCTAGTTTCTACTAAGCCTACTGGTGTTGATAAGTCTGATGAATCTGATGGTGAACCAGCTAATAGGCCAACTTGAAAAAGAAGACCATTTGGTATTACTTTCAGAGATACTTTACGGGTATCAAAAAAGAAATCACTAGATCAGTCTCAGAAACTTAAAGGCATTCAAGTCATGTCTACAGAAGAACAATTAGCTGTTGATACAAAGAAAGCCATCAAAGCCAGCAAGGAAGCACTCAGACAACAACAATAAACTAGAGACTCAAGTGAAGGAGCTGGTATTACACCAGAGGTTCCCGATGAGTTAACAGGCAAAACCTCAAGTGAAGGAGCTGGTATTGTACCAGAGGTTCCTAATGAAGGAAAAGACAGTTTTGCAACCAAAGCTGATACTAAAATTGATTAGGGTTCAAAAGATGGCAGTCACCAGTCTGATGAAGATTATGTGAATGTAGAAGACATTACATGGCTCTGTACTGGTGAAGAAGAAAAGGGTAATAAAGATGATGATGAAAAAGACGATGATAGAAGTATTGATATACAAGAAACTAATGATGAGAGAACAGATTCAGAGAATTGAGATCAAGCAATGACTGATGCAGACAAGATTGGTGCTGAAAAGTTAAAAGAAGAAAAGGGTGATGAAGAAGAGGAACAAGCTGATGATGATCAAGATTAGAAGGATCAAGTCGAAGATGATATCGTAGGGACTCTTGTCACTATGTCACAAAAGAAGAATCATGAGATTCTACGATCAAGCTCTAGCCATTCTCTGTCTTCAAACTATGGAAACCAATTCCTAAATGCTTCTTCTGACACTTCTTTTCTGGGAATTATTAAAGATCATGCGGATACAGAGATTAATTCTTTGTTAGATGTTCAAATCCAACAAGAAATCCCTCCCGTCCTGTCAGCTCCATTACTCGATGTACTTGTTTTAGTCATTACTCCTCAGACAACTACAACAACAACACCAATACTATTTACAACACCACTTCCAACACCACCAATCACAATTACAACACGACCAGAAACTTCTCCGCTACCAGCTACCGAAACTCCAGATGCTCCAGTTCCCCTATCAGAAGCACTTACTGTTGTTTTGCAAAGAGTCTCAACACTAGAGAAAGATGCTAAAGAGATCAAGCAAGTTGCTCATTCTGCACTAATCTCTGAATCAATCAAATCTCAAGTGCCAAATGCATTAAATGAGTTTCTTGGATTAAGTCTAGGAGACTCACTTCAAAAAGTGCTCTAGAGACATACTGAAGAACTCAAGCAAGAACTTAAGCAGCAAGAATCTCAGAAACGTGCATCAGAGATTATCAAGATCAAGCGAGAGCATGCATCCAAGCAGAAATTGCCAAAGCACTCGTCAACATCGTTTGATAAAACTGCAGAAAATGAATACAAGCAAAAGGACATCTTGTTTAAAATGATGATGGCCTCCAAGTCATACGAAAAACATCCATCTCATAACAAATTATACGATGCTCTTATACAATCATTATTTGTAGATGAAGATGACATGGATAAAGTTGTTGCTACTGCGAATCAATCTATTTAAGTGAAGAGAAAGCATGATGACCAAGACGAAGACCCTACTATTGGATTAGACCAAGGGAAGGAAAAGAAAAGGCCACAAAAAGATACTCAACTGTCAAAGAAATCTTTTACATCCAAGGAATCCTCTAAAGGTAAAACTTCGTCAAAAACTTCTAAATCTGGTAAGTCTATGACTACAGAGGAACCATATGAAGAACATATACATGATGTGTCAATGGATGCTTAGGAAAACATTGTTGATGAGATAGGTAATGCTGAAGAATAACCTGATGATAAGGCTGCACCAAAGACATACAATGCTCCAAAGAATAATTGGTTCAAGCAACCTCCAAGGTCTCCTACTCCTAAGCCAGAGTGAAACAAGTGTCAAGTTATTGATGATCAACCAAAACAAACCTGGTTTAACGATCTGGTCTCTGCTCAAAAGGATCCACTCACATTTAACGAGCTTATGGACACTGTTAGCCTCAATTATATTATCAATCTTGATATTTATCTCATGTATGTTGTAATAGGCTAGAAGGGTAACAGGCTCGTGAACGTAATCTAATCTTGTACTAGTTCCAGACTAAGGTCCATTGTAATCCCGAGCCTTGCCCAAGAACAAAACATACGACCCAACTAAAGCCTTAATAGGCCGGCCATATGAAAGTATAAATACCACTCTCTAAGTGTGGAGATGGTGTTGGTTCTCATTTGTATTTCACACTTAATAGAATTCAACCATTCACTTTCTCTCTCTTGTTTCTCTCTCTAAACTTCTCTCTTTATTTCTTGGTTTGATTATGGAAGTGAAGTGATTTCTTGGATTCAACAATTGGTATCAAGAGCCTCGGGTAAATAGGTGATTCATTTGTGGTTAGTTTGATTCGTTTTTGTGGTTTTTCCACTCATTTTCATTTTTCTTTCTTTCTTTGATTTTGAAGCTTGTTTATACACGAAAAGATCATATTCTTGGGTATATTGTTCTAGTATCTTGTAAGACAACGATTTATACGAGTTGTAAGAAGGCGATTTATACGAGGTGTAGACGGCGATTTATACGAGTTGTAGACGGCAATTTATACGGGTTTTAGACGACGTTTTATACCATTTTTGGTACTGTTCACCGAATTTGACCCATTTTCGGCACTGTTTACCGAAATTGACCCATTTTCGGTACATTTCACCGAAATTGACCCATTTTCAGTAAAATCAAAATTTTGCCAAAATCAATTTCGGTTAAGTCAAATTTGGTGAAATTCAAGCTGGACTTTTATTGTAACACTTCATTTGGACTTAAAAGACAATTAATAATTCAGCAACAAACCTTAACAACAAACAATTATACATTCACGGTTTCTTCTTGATTTTGTAAAATCCCATAAAAGTCACTTCTTTTTTCGGTTTAAATCATAGAGGTGTAAAATCCCCGTGAACGTTAATTCCATTCATTTAACCACAACTTCAATCACAACACATCTACTTAAGATCCTACAAATCATTTTCACTTCACAATTCACGGTAAAATAGAAACGAAAGATACTTTATCTTCGTGTTCTAATTTGGAAGAACAACAAATACAACAAATTCAAGACAAAGCAAAGGAAAGTTGCATGGTATCTTTTCGACGACTTCATTCACACCTTAAGATTCTTTCAAACAACAACTTAAAAGGAACTCGAACCGAGTGTGGATTCCAACACGTATTTGCGACACTCTTTGGTCAAGATGTTGAGACTTTTACAGGCACAATGTTCCTAAACATGGATCAACTAGAAAAGCAACTTGACAAAGAAGAATTTCAAGAGATTGGATCCATGGTTGCTTTTAAAGTATTTGAGACACAGTTTCAGATGCTCATCAAGTCACGGATTTATTTGGATGATGAATATGTTGTAATGACATGCAACTACTTTTTACAATACACTCAACTCGAGATTCCAAAATTCCGTGACACACTGATTAAACACATGGAATCTGTTAAGAAGTCAATTGATGAAAGAGCACAACATAAACGAGAGTATGACAACAGGGTGAATGAAAGACAGATGCAGACAACAAAGGAAAAGGTTGATACGAGTAAAGCATTGGATGCTAGTTTGGTTGATAGAGAAAGCAGTGGGACATAATCAAAAGAGCAAGATACAAGTAGCAGATCAAGGAATGATGCACATGCTGATGATGCACATATCAGACCCATATATGATGAAGAGCTAATGACTGAGGTACAAACGACTACTGAAATCAATATCTTTGCTACAGGACAACAACATACTGAGCAACCTGAATTCAATAATGAATAAGAGGTTGACCAGAATGCTAAAAAATGTCATGACAAATGTCCTTTGCCTGCTAAATTAACTGATAACCAAATAATTGAACTCTCATATCAATCTCTTGAATCTGAAAATATTTTTCTCAAAAAGACCGTTGCCCAATTTCAAAAAGATTTTTCAAGAATGGAAGCACATTGTGTTAATCTTGAACTTAAATATCAAAATCAAGCTTTAAAAGAAGGGCAACATGGTCAATTTTCGAAAGTAAAAAGTTATGGAAGCCAGGTTAAACATGGGGGGACTTAAGATTGTAATTGAAACAATAAACATCGAATTGGAACATAAAATGGCTAAATTACTTAAGGAAAATAAGACTTTGAAAAGCATTACAAAGAACTGTATGATTATATCAAGACAACAAGAGCTAAGACCATAGAGCACACAACTTCTTTGATTGCTCAAAATGTTGAGTTCAAAGCTCAAATTTAGGAAAAAGGATTTGCAATTGCAGCATTAAAAATGAGTTATGAAAATTAACAGGAAATAGTGAGAATACTAAGTTTTGCAAGAACATCATTCTTGGGGAAACCTGTTTTACAACCACATAGAAAACAATCTGTTGTTGACTAAACCGACTGCATTTTAAGTCTGAGCGACCCTAAAATTTCAAAAACCCCACGGTTTTGCCTCCCAAGTTGTTGTGAATACGATTGCCATATACCAGGTCTCTACACATTGTTTGCCTAGGGAAAGAGAATCTGCCTTTGCAAAACCTCGTCACATGATTGCAACTAGCTCATCTAGGTATAACTCAAATGACATGGTTTATAATCACTACCTAGAGGAAGCTAAGAAAAAGACATAAAAAAGCGGTTGGAAATTAAGACCTAGTGTGATGCCTTCTGCTAGATCAACAAGTACAACTAATGGTAGCAAACCAAAACCTAGGATCAATAACTAGAACTCTAGGAATTGGCCTGCATCTAAGAGTAGTTGCATCTAAGAGTAGTTGCATCTAGTAGAACACTCTAGGAATTCTAGAAATTTTTCTGACACCAAACATTTTGTTTGCTTGACATGTCAGAAATGTGTCTTTAATGCAAATCATGATTCTTGTGTAACAAAATTCCTGAATGAAGTCAACTCACGTGTTAAGGTTCCATCCAATAAGACAACGAACAGAAACAAACCCGTAGAGCAAGTAAGTGTGGCAAAGAAACAAGAAAGACAGATCCCAAAAGGACATATATTTTCAATAAAAAAAGACTTCCATTGTGCATGAGAAAACAATGACTCCTAGATCATGTCTTAGGTGGAAACTGACAGGTAAAATTTTCAAAACTGTTGGTCTTAGGTGGATTCCTACAGGAAAGATATTCGAATCTAGCACAAACAAGGTTGACAGTGAACCCCCACATGGTTCCAATACATATATCACTGATCTTCAAGAATGCATACAAACTCTTGATTCAAGTGCAGGTACATCCATAAATGTTTAGGAGGAACAAAATCTTGATTTGAGTGCATGTACTCCTTTCAATCTAAAGAAAGAATGAATCAAGACGTGGAAAAAAAGACAATGTGATATCTGGGAGACCAAGGTTACATGGGATAGCTTTGTCACAAGAGATATCTGCTAGACCATCTTCCTAGGGGATTCGAAGTTTACTTACTTCTTGATTTTTATTTTACTTTAATTTTATTTTAATTTTTGTATATAAAAATATAAAACATATAAAAATATAAAATTTCAAAAAGAAAATACAAAATCAAAAAATCAAAAAATGTTTCACAAAAAGAATCTTCTCGACATGTCTCTTGGAATCGATAACATTTACGTGCCTAGAAATGTCGATTAACATTGACACGAGTGTGTAAATAAAGTTAGAGCAGGAGTTTCAAATGCTTTCAAAACATGTCATTTCTAATTTCTCTTCATGACTTGTAA
Source organism: Tanacetum coccineum (assembly GCA_026074375.1). Lineage (NCBI taxonomy): Eukaryota > Viridiplantae > Streptophyta > Magnoliopsida > Asterales > Asteraceae > Tanacetum > Tanacetum coccineum. The sequence goes on along the minus strand of BQNB010043439.1, from coordinate 30,552 downwards.
TTGCTCTCAGATTGCAACTCGGACCCGAATGACAAAGGAGAGTGTACGTATCAGTGCACTTATCCTTAGTGTTAGAAGAGAAGTCTTCTAACATTATGTTTTTCAAAAAGTTGAACATAATTTTTCAATAACTTCTCACTAACGATTCATAATCTTTCAAAATTATGTGTTCAACACTTCATCCCTCATAAAGTCTTACAAAATAATTCTTCTACATTTGTTGTCATTTTCAAAATGAGTCAATGTTTGAGGGGGAGTTTTTCAAAAAACAAGGTTTTAATGATTTTGGATACATCATAACATGACAATATTTATGTATTCAAAACATTATAAAAAGTATTAATAACAACTCACTAAAAATAATGACTACTCAATAGATTGTATGTTATAAGATGATTTAGTGGTTGAGCATAACTTTTTAAGAATTCTTCAATGACAATTCATAATCTTTCAAAATTGTGTGCTCAACAATGCTAACCCTCAATTTTATATTCATTTTTACAACATGTATCATTTTTTTGGTGTCAAACATATGTAAAATTGAGGGGAGCAAGTTAATGTTCCATATAATTCATGCTAATATGTTTTGTCCACGTAATTTTCATGACAAATTTTAATCACATGATATTTCAAAAACTAAGTGAATTAGTATTTAAAATAAGGAGAGAAATATAATTAAAATGTGATCTTGAAAATAATAAATGATCTAAATGACTCAAAGTGCTTGATACTCTTCGGAAAAGGTTTTATGGTTACGATCTTATACCCAACAACATCTTAATTCATGACGATTCTGAAGTCATAAGGTGGTTAGGTTAGGTATTAGTCCTATGATCCAACCAGAACCGGAGGGATCTACCCAAGGACACTCCATAGTTAGAAATAACAGTCCTTAGGTATGATTGAAGATGAATGAATACGGGAATAATTCCGACTAAGATTGAGCTAACACTAGAACAATCACAACAAGGTGTTAGTAATGACGTCTTGGTAAGCATTGAAGGGGTTGAAGAATGAAAAAGAAATTTATAGATAAAGGATGTAAAGAAAGCAGCCCTCCATACAACTTTAAGTAGAAACCAGGTCAATACATAATCTATCGGCTTTCATAAAGATTGAATTGCTGGATATTGAAGACGACACATCATGGAACCTAGTGATGGCAATGCACAACCCTCAGCCATTCGGTTTTCTATCAGCAGAAATGGTCTCATTTGTACGGAGCTAGATTACACCGTTATCTTTTGACTTCTCACTCGAGATTGTTGTTATTGATAGGTGGCAGTTCTGCTCGCTCGGGATTACTAAAACCAAAACTGCTCTAATCGAGTCTTGAGCCAAGAGAGAGATAAATAAATATAATCACAAATCTAGGACATCATTCTATGACAAACACTTGTTGAACATCATCAAGTTCACAAAGCTGTTAACAAGAGGCATACGCCATTATTCCTTGTGATTTTGCCAGAAAGTTTACAAGTTGTTAACAAGAGTCCTACGCATTATCCTTGTGATTATGCCAGAACATCCGAGTGATACTTAAGTATTCATAATGAAGATGGAAATCCTGCTTGAGCCAACATCAAACAAGCTCTCGGTAGGTGACTTGTGCGATTTTATATGAATCAAACTTGTGTCAACTAGAAAGAAACGATTGTGTGATTCCATGAGAATAAAACTTGTTCCAGTAAATGAATTGACGACTCAATTGGTAAGATAGTAACTAACCAATTCACTCATATCGTGTTGTCTGCTTTGAGACATTTCGATATTAAGAACAAGCTAGCATGGTGAATCTAATACATCTGTGTTGAAGGATCTTACGTTTAAAGCTGGAAATCCTGTCAAGGAGATTCTTCTAAATTAAATATACATGATCACAAGTTGGTCCTCACGGAACCAGAGGTTAATCCAACTAAATCCGGGCGAATGACAAAGCCATATTCGTCCACAAGCTTTATTGTTGACTGTTTTATTTCAGGATTCATATAAAGATGGAGATGGAGACACCTCATTCCAGCCAAGTCGGATTCATTACCACATGCTCATGCTCAAACTACAAAGACATACTATAAGCATCAAGATTCAAGAATTAAGAAAGCTCAAGTATTAAAGACAAAGACTTCCACAAACTCTGATGTTAAAGATTCCTCCTCAGAAACCAAGCTTCAGGGGAGATTATTAAAGAGCTTTCAATAAGATGCAAAGTATGAGCATGTTGGTCAAGACACAAGATCACAATGTGGTAAAGACAATCAAGACATACAAGGAAAAGATTTAAGGATCTCAGAACTAAAGACGAAGTCAAAAGACAATGACAAAGGCTCAAGATAAAAGATCATAAAGCATGAAGGAACAAGCCTACAACAAAGATAAAGACCAAAGCAAAGACTCAAGAACTCAACGACAAGACAATCTCAAATACCTCACTTCGGGGAAGATTGTTGGCCTTAAGATAACGAGTCTAACATGAAAGCTTGGAATCTCTCAAAAACCAAGCTTAGGGGGAGATTGTTAGCCTCAATTATATTATCAATATCAATCTTTATCTTATGTATGTTGTAATAGGCTAGAAGGGTAAACGGGATCATGAATGTAATCTAATCTTGTACTAGTTCCGGACTAAGGTCCATTGTAATCCCGAGCCTGGTCCAAGAACAAAACATATAGCCTAACTAAAGCCTTAATAGGTCGGCCATATGCAAGTATAAATACCACTCTCCAAGTGTGGAGAGGGTGTTGGTTCTCATTTGTATTTCACACTTATTAGAATTCAACCATTTACTTTCTCTCTCTTGTTTCTCTCTTTAAACTTCACTCTTTATTTCTTGGTTTGATTATGGAAGTGAAGTGATTTTAGGAGGTTCCTACAGCCACTCCTATTAACTTCTCCAAATTTGCAAAGAATCGTCGCAAGCTGGACAATATAACTAAAGAATTCTTGGTTGGACATGTCTACAATCTTCTAAAGGGCACCTGTCTAAGCAGCATTGAACTTGAATATAAAAAGGAAGAATGCTATAAGGCTTTGTCTGGTCAACTTGATTAGACAAACACTGAAGGAGACAGATATCCGTTTGACCTGAGCAAGCCTCTTCCTTTGAAAGGTCGTCCAGGTCATCTAACCGTTCCTGCATAATACTTCTTCAACAACGATCTTGAGTATCTAAAGTCAAAAAACATGGAAAAGAAGTATACCACATCGATCACGAAGACAAAGGTTGCGAGGTATGAGTTAGTCATAATTGAAGACATGATCCCGAAGCAATGGAGTACAGTCAAGTTAGGTTACAACAAAGATGTTGTTCTTGGAATATCAGATTGGAGACCCAAGCATCAGTTGATCTATAGATCTCAAATCAAAACATGATGTCTACTCAACAATGAAGATTATGAGTGTGGTAAGTGTGAAGGTCGACAAATTGCATGGTTATGGTTACTTAGAGGAGATTGTGGTGAGACAAGCAGATAGACAACTATACACATTCAAAAAAGGTGACTTTATAAATCTACACTTGAATGACATTGAGGACATGCTTCTTCTAGTTGTTCAGCATAAGTTGTTCCATCTTGATAGCGATGCGATTATTGACTTGGCAGTTGCACTGCGTATGTTTACCAGAAGAATCGTCATTCAAAAATGAGTCGAAGACGTCTAACTTGGTGCAAAAAGTTACCAGAAGAAGCTCAATATCACCAAGCCTCAAAAGGATTTTCCAACCATCTCTGGCAAAGAACTATATACTCCATCATTTGATCCACCAGAGGATATCTATGAGGACTTAAGCAATCGAAAGAGACTAATGCGAGATGATGAGCTCTACAAGTTCTCAGACGGTACACTCAAGTTGGTTAGAGACACTCTCTATCACAAGCTGTGGAACTTCAGACTAAGATACAACAAAGGCATGCCCAACAAAAAATGGTCAGCCAAGGATCAAATACGGTCAGGCATCATGGTCAAGTTGATTAAGGAGGAGCTTATGGAAAGGCGGATTATGCGGAATCTAGAAAGATTGGTTGGTACAAGGGAACTTAAGATGGACTACAGGATGATGCGAAGGATAGTATGACTATGTCATACTCGGTCTTCTTTCATAACAGGTCCTATCTCATAATCTATCTTGTAAATATGTAAATCTATAGTGTAAAATATAAAATAGGCTAATATAGTGTTTGAGTACGAATTTTCAAGAATTTTTCAATAAATTCAAAATCTTTCAAATTAACGTACTCAACACGATATAATTCCCTCATAAATTGAGAGGGAGCATTAACAATGTTCCTAATAAGACTTGCTAATAATCAGAACAATTTTCTCCCCAAACATATTTGAATCAATTAATATCTAAAATATTAAGAGATTTGACATTTTTAATAAGGGGAGAAAATGTGATTAAAATATAAGGATTATAAATGTGATCTTAATGACTCAAGTGCAGCTTCTTCCTCGTATGTGCAAAACAATTTTGAATTTCGATGCACATATGCAGGGGGCAATTTTGAAAAGATAAAACTATCAAGGTACAAATTTTTTTGATTTATATCATCAATACCTTGATTGAGTCTTCCAAATGGTTTTAAGGCAATGAGAACAATACCCAGAGATCGACCATGTACTTACTTTTATCAGAGTTATAAGGTGGTTAAGTATATGTATTTGTTAGCCTCAATTTATTGAGTCGAACAAGGAAGCTCGGTCACTCTACGATGGAGCTTCGGTCTTTAATTAGTTAATGTTGTAATAGGATAATATCGGGAATCGGGCTCGATAGTTAATCTAATATTGTATATGTTTCGGGTTTAATCCCAAGCAAAACCCGAGCCCGGGTCCTAGTTAAATATCCCGCGCGTACCTTCAACGCGACGGGGTATATATACTTTTTCTTCTTTAGAAAAAGTAAGTTGTTCACTTTCTAAAATATCTTTTCTCATTTCTCTCTCATTTCTCTCTCCTCTTTCTCTCTCTAAACAACTCACTCTCTTTCTCTTTTCTTGTTCGATTCGTGTATGTTATATGTGAAGTGAAGTGTTATCGGGATCCTACAGTATTCATTCCCATAAACTAGCCAGAACCAGAGGGATCTGCCCAGGGACATTCTATTAGATAGAATAGAAGTCTATAGGTATGATACAATAGGAGTAAAAGTGAGAATGGGAATAATGCAGACTAAGACAAAGCTAACATTGGAACAAACCCAACAAGGTGTTAGTGATGAATTCTTGGTAAGCATTGAAGGGATTGAAGAATGAAAAAGAAATGTAAAGATAAAGGGTGAAAAGAAAGAAACCCTCCTTACACTTAGGCAGAAACCGGGTCAATACATATGCTATCAGAAATACTAAGATGTTGTATGGTATTGAAGATAGTCATCATGGACCCAGTGATGCATTGCACAACCCTCCCCAGCCACTCAAGGTCTCTCAAAAGACTCTTGTTTCATTTCTCATGGAGATTAAACATATTTCTATCGACTTTCTCACTCCGAGTTAGTTGGTATTGAAAAGGTGGCAGCCTGCTCCAGCCTTCGATTACTAAAACCAAAATGCACTATTGAGTCTAGAGCCACAAGAGATCATCAATAAATCTTATTAGGACACTATCTAAAAACACACTTGTTCTTCATACATTGTGAAAATAAGTGAAATAATAAGAGTCATATGCATTATCCTTGTGATTTTGCCAGAACATCAAAGTGATACTTCACAGTATTCACATTGACGATGAAAATCCTACCAGTGCCAACATCAAACAAGCACTGTGGCAGGTGACTTGTGAGATCCTATATGGACCAAACTTGTGACAACTGAATATAAATTTTGGTTCAGTATACGAAGACGAATGAATTTTGAAAGGTTAAAACTTTTGGTGTGTTATAAAACCCTTTATTCCTTAACACACCAACTGATTTTCCTAAAAATAATTTTCAATATTATGTCCATGAGAAGCCTCACAAGGGTATCTGGACATAGGAAATCTGAACATGAATTGACGACTCGATCAGGAAGATAGTAACTTACCGATTCACTTTTACCGTGTTGTCTGCTTTAAGACACTCCGGTAACGAGAATGGCTAGTGCAGCTGCGAAACCCTGTCAAGGAGATTCTTTTGAATTCTACCTGATCACAGGCAGTATTTATACTGATTAACGGGGAACCGTGGTTATTGCAATCGTATTCGACAAAGTGACAAGACACTTTCGTCCATATATGTTGTGTATCACTAACTTATACATGCAGGTTTCCCGACGGTAGCAGCAACTAGTCCATGACGAGTCAGATTCACTGCCATATGCTTATACTCGACCAACAAGTGTAAAGACATGATGAAAGCTCAAGTACATGATACAAAGTCTTCCGCTGCTCTGATGTTAAAAGTCTTCCTTAAAGTCAAGAAGTATTCAAGATAAAACATTTCTAAGGAGACAAAGCTTTCAAGACAAAGAGGAGTATGAGCATATTGGTCCAGACATCACAAGTTCACAAGAAGGCAAAAGATCACAAGATGATGAAGAGATTATGTTTGACTGATGGTCTCAAGAAGCTCAAGATCACAAGCAAGTTAAGCTAAAGGAACACGCTCAAGCCTAAAGTTAAAAGATTACTACACATATTTCACAAGATAAAGACAAAGTTCAAGACTACGAGCAAGATTGAGAACATTCACAGAATGTTGATCTTAAGTTTTTGTAACATGAAGTGACCTCCCTTAGGGGGAGATTGTTAGAAATTAAGAAAAGACTCGGTCACTTCCAATATTATAATTCGTAGTTCGTAGTCAATCGTGGTGTATAGTTAAGCTGATCAGGTTAACATAAGGAGTCCTTATGTTGACCACGCCCCAAATATTGTATAAATACCCCTCTACTTCCATAGATAGGGTGTTGGTCATTTGGGTAATACACACTTTACATGTTTCTTTCTCTCTCTAAGTGATCAACCACTCCTCTTTCTCTCTCTAGATTTTCTCTCTACTTCACTCTTGGTTTATCTGATTTGATATTCTATAGAAGTTCGTAACGGCCAAGGAAAAAAACCTAAGCCAACCTTCAGCTTCCACACCTGTGGTTGTTGAAATGCATAAAGAGGACCTACAAGCAGCCAGTGTCCAAATTTCTTTAGGGGGCACAAGTCAAGAGTCAGCATCTCACCAAGAACCAGTATTTTTAGCTTCTACCCTTGTCCACTCTTATCCTAACAAATCTGATCCTAAGAATTCTTTATTTGAACAACAAGGTAATGACGAAGGAACCAAAAACTTTTCATTCGATCATTTTATTGCAGGAACTAACCCAAGTATTCTTGTAGACAAAACCCAATCTGTTGGATATGGGTTAGGCACTGTCCAACCTAAGCCTAAAATTAAAAATGGATCCACTAATGAACTACTTGGGATGGACTCTGATAAGGATGCTCAAAGCTTTGTTGGTGATGATGGTGATGATATCAAACTGGAGGATTTAACATAGTTGGTTACAGACAAAGGCACCGAGGCTATGGATTTGGACTCTCTAGCGAATGATCAACCAATCCAAGTGTCTAGTAAGGATGAGGTTGACATTCATGCTGACACTCAAGTTGAAACTGAAGACACTTCAGTCCTATAGCCACCTCCTTCACCAAAGCCCATAAAGATTCAAGAGTTAACCAACCAAGTTCTTATTCTTCAGTCTTGAAAACTCAAGGTGGAGAAAGACAAGGCGGCCGCTGAAGCTGAAGTTTCCTCATTGACTGCTCAACCATCATTCCCAAATGTTTAATAGCTCACAGAGCTACTGGTAAATGCACTCAACCCTAAAACTCAACTTTTGACAATTCATGATTTTAGTGCCTCTATCCCAACTAAGCTAAGAGAGCTCCCCTTCTAAGGTTAATGAGATAAATAGGGCAGTGGGGAATTTAAAAAAGTACATGGACAAGTTAGAGATTGAAGTTCCAGGTGATCTGAAAAAACTTCCTGGGAACCTGGAGGAGTTTCAGTCTTCTATTTTAGTTCTTACAACCAAAGTTGTTGCTTTGGAAAACTTCAAGCTGGACATTCCAGGTGGATTACTTGCTTTACCAAGGCAAGTTTCCTCAATCAATGATCAGCTATCCAAACTCAAGGTTTTGGATGCCCTTCCCAGTTTGACAAACAGGGTTGTTGAAGCATTAGATCAGTTTGCAACTGCAATTAACTCAACATCACATAAAGCTGATGATCAAAGTGTTCCTTCAGTAGGCCAAGCTGGCACTCACCTTCCTGAAGGGGGAGAAGAACATATGATAAGTCACTATCACTCAGCTCTTTCAAAGAAAACAAGCAAAGGATGCTGCTAATGCAAACCTGAACAAACCAATCACTGAAACAACAACAATACCTCAAACCACTCCAACAACAACAATACTCATCATCCCAACAACCTTATCATTCCAGTCGCCCTTCATCTCAAGTCGTATACAGACCACCCCTTAAACTAAGGGGGAGAATGTTTAAGACAAAGGAAAGAAAGCAATGTCTCATGAAGAGGTTATTGAAAAAGAGTCTGATAGTGACTATGATGTTGAAATCAAACTTACAAGTTCCTTGATCGAGTCCTCAAAATAGAAACCTCTCAAGAAATTCACCTACATTAATAAAAAGGGTGAAACATTTCAAATGACTCAAGAGGAAGTAGCAAACCAAAAGGGTATTGAACACGCTGTCAAAGCTGATGTTGCAAAGTCTAAAATCAAGAAGGGCAAAAAGTATCTGATTGATATTTTGGGTCAGAGTGTGGTTCATAAGGTGTATAAGGATAAGGTAAAGTATGATAAATATTGCCTTAAGATGCTGAATAGAAGGGCCCAGGGTAAGATCACCAAACTGTGATGTGTTATCAAGGGGAAAGGGTCCTATAAGCCTGAAGGTGTATAAAGATGATGGCTCAGATGAGAACATCAATAACTTTAAGATTAGGGACTTACACCTTGGAGAACGGAGAGAAGTAATGGAAGCTTGTCCCAAGAGTACTAGAGCTGGGTAGACTACAATTTATACTCAGATGAGGCAAAAGCCGAATGCCCTCCACTAAACTAAAGCATAGTTGGAACTGAATCTCAGCAAACCACTAGAGGAACAAGATCTAATTATCAAACTAAACCTCCTTGCAACGAAGAAAAAGAAAAATGTTGATGACCTACAAGACCACTTCAAGTCAACAAAAAGGTACAAGAAGACTATTTAGTTTGGTGACCTTCAGACTGGGACAGTTCTCAATGAACCAACTTTGGGAATGATCCTATTCAACCCCAGGCAAAGACAAGACTTCATCAGTATTGAAGATTTTGATGAGCTGAACAATGATATGATATACCATGTTCAAGATATTTTCTTCAGACTTCATCAAAGGCCTGGATAAGATGATCTTGCAGGGACTTTCAATTCCTTCTTGGTCGTTAAAGTTGACAAAAGGAACATGAATCCTCTCAAGCAAATGAGGCTCATTGAACAACTAAAGCAGTAGTAAATTTGAACTTTGGTATGAACTTATCTTTTGTAATGTAATGTAATCACTATTGCAATACGCTAGTGGGCCACCAACCTTTTTGTGGCTGATTAATCGGTCAAACAATCAGTCAACCATGGTTAATGGCGGTCAAAGATGGTCAAAGATGGTCAAAGACGGTCAATGGTGGTCAAACTTTCTGGAAACCTATAAATCTTGCTAGAAATACCCAAAACTCATCGTAAACATGTTTTAATCACTCATGGTAGTTTTTTATATCTATTATAAGTTGGTTTTTAAGAAAAGTCTTGCTGGAAATACACAAAACTCTCCGAAAATACCTAAAACTTGCCAAAAATGACAATCCGATTAATCACCAATGAAACCCGCCTAGACCGATTACAAGCTACAAGGAGGTCGACCGCTCGACTACCGATTCACGATTTTTGCAACCTTGAATGTAATGAATGTTTTTATAATGTTTTTCAGTATATGTTGTTCTTTATTTTATCAATTTGTAAGAATAAGTTGTTTGCTCATTTACTCCTGATTTAAGCTTAGGCTATTTGTATATTCAAATAGGGGGAGATTGTTGGGTCAGTTCAGTGCCCTTCAGTCTTTCAGTAGATTTAAACATAAATACCCTAAGTCATGTCTAGCTGAAGACAGTTCAGCTTTAACTCTTTAGGCACTTAGAAGATCTAGTAGTATCTTCACTTCAGTTTATGTGGCGGTTCAGAAACTTAAGAAGGCCTTATCAAGAGCTTCAGTTCAGCTTGGTTAGCAATGCCAAGCTGAACAATGTAGATCTCTTCTCAGAAGCTGAAATGAAATGTTTCACTTCTAAAAGGTTTAAAAGGCGGAAAAAGATATGCTTTATATCAAAAAGAATAAAGCATATCTCCTTGGGAATGACTACTTTTAAAGTTGGTAAAGAAGTGCAACAACTTTCTCTAAATGACTTTTCCTTGTGCCTTAAAGCATGACATCATTAAATGGGATCTCAACCACCCATTCAATGCTTGACAAGTGTACAAGGAACCTCATTGTAAACCCTAATTCCTTAGTATAAAAGGAATGTTATATGAGAGTAAATAGCCATCTCTTGCAATTAATGTGACACACGTTTAAGAGCTATTTACTCCTCGAATCAAACTATAGAACCACTTAAGCTTAAGCTTCAATGTTGGTTACAAAGTTTTTACTTAAACTTGATACCTTGGTTTGAGTTTAAGTTAGATAGGACATCACCAAAATTATCATTCAACTACTTTGCTATTCCGCAAGCAAAGTATGTCATAGATTCTTTATTCGTTCTAATAAGAATTTATACGATGAAAAGTACATCTTGTGTTCTTTTAAACTTGATCTTATTACGTCTTATATAGTTGTTTAAAACATACACTTTGTTGCATGAAATGTGATTAGTTTAACTTAATAAACCAAATATCACATTCAAGGGGACCAACAAAATGTATAAAAACGGTTAAAGACAAAAGAAATCGGATAAAACAGACTAAAATGGATAAAAAAGACGGAGGATAAAAGGGACAAATCGTATGAAAACGTATAAAACAAAGGAAAATGAATAAAAACTGACGAAAACGTATAAAAACGTAGAAAATGTGCGAAAACGTGCAATAACGAGCAAAAACGTCCGAAAATGAGCGAAACCGTGCAAAAACGAGCGAAGACGTAGAAAACTTGCGAAAACATGGGATAACAAGCGAAAACGTAGAAAAGCGTAAATCGTATAAAAACGGACGAAAACAATAAAAAAACGGACGAAAACCTATAAAAACGAGCGAAAATGTGCAAAAACGGATTAAAACGGGCAAAAGCGTATAAAATGTACAAAAACGATCAAAAAGCCTATGAAAACGTATAAAAACGGACAAAAATAAACAAAAACGTAAAAAAAATAGGCGAAAACGTACAAAAACATATAAAAAGGGATGAAAATGGATAAAAACAGATGAAAACGAATAAAAACGTACAAAAGTGTATAATAACGGATAAAAGAGTATAAACCGTAAATTTGGACCATTTTCCCACCGGGTTTTATTTTGTTAAAGAAAAGAAATAGAGAAGGGTAAAATAGGATTTTCTGTTTTTCTATATAAAATTGAAAAATGAGAATTTCCTCTTGTTTTTTGAAAAATATTTGAAAAATGCGACTAAATAGGTTTTCAGTTTTTCCATTCTCATATGAAAATTTTCCTTAAAAAATAGGACATTTTTCCTTAACTAAACATATCCTAGGCTCGGTAAAAATATCTCATTTTTTCAGGAAATTTTTCATGTGAAAGGAAAAATATTGAAAATCCATTTAGTCTCATTTTTCATATTTTTTAAAAAAATGTGAAATTTTCATTCTCACTTATTTTCAATATTTTAACCTAAAAAATTTTAAAAGTCCATTATATGATTATCACTTTTTTCATTCTTATTTTCTTCTCAATAAAAAGAAACGGATCTATAAAACATCAAATTAAACCATTCTAACCCAAATCTCTCGTGCCATCCTTCACTGTCCATTCTCAAGGCCGTTTGTAATTATTTTTAAATTTTTTGGTTTATACGTTTTTATCCATTTTTGTACATTTTTTACGTGTTTATCCGATTGTATACATTGTCATTCGTTGTTATACATTTTCATTCATTTTTATTCATTTTTATATGCGCTTTCATTTGTTTTTATACGTTTTTATCCATTTTTATACGTTTTCATCCGTATTTATATGTTTTTATAAGGTTTTATCCATTTTCATTCGTTTTTATCCATTTTTATACATTTTCATCTGTTTTTATATGTTTTCATCCGTTTTCATTCGTTTTATACGTTTTCATCTGTTTTAATACGTTTTTAACATTTTCAATGGTTTTTATCTATTTTCGTCCGTTTTTAACCGTTCTCCTACGTTTTTGTCCGTTTTGTTACGTTTTTATTTGTTTTCATTCGTTTTTAGCCGTTTTCATTCGTTTTCGTATGTTTTTTGTACGTTTTCATCTGTTTTTATTTGTTTTCATTCGTTTTAAACCGTTTTCCTACGTTTTGGTATGTTTTTGTCCGTTTTCATCCGTTTTTTTTTGTTTTCATTCGTCTTTAACCGTTTTGCTACGTTTTCGTCCGCTTTTGCACGTTTTGTACGTTCAATACGTTTTCTACATTTTATATGTTCTTTTTTACGTTTTACGTTTTTATGCTTTTTTGTACGTTTTCATCCGATTTCGTTTGTTTTTGCACGTTATTCTACGTATAAAAGCGTATAAAAACGGATGAAAATGGATGAAAACGTTTAAAAACGGATGAAAGCGGATAAAAACGGACGACGACGGATGAAATCGGATAAAAAACGGATGAGAATGGATGAAGACGTATAAAACGGATGAAAAATGATGAAAACGTCTAAAAACGAATGATAACGGATGAAAAAGTAGAAAACGGATGAAAACGGATAAAGCATACAAAAACGGATTGAAACGTATAAAAATGGTTGAAAACGTAATAAAACGTATAAAACTAAAAACGTGCAAAGATCCGATATGAAAAAATAGTTGATTAATGAAATAAAAATGTATAAAAATAGCTTTATGTAAACACCATTTCATTTCTTAAAAAATGAAAAATATAATTATATCTAAACGGGTTTTTAAAATTCTCAACTTTTCTCGAGAAGTAAAATTATTCCCAATAATTTAGAAAATTAAAAACTATGAAAATATTTCACCAATTAAAGACCCCTTAAAAATTCATTTAGTCACACATTTAAAAAAATCTAAAATAATGATGATCTTATTTTTCAAATTATAACTACTATAATTTGAGAAAAAGCTATTTACTATTTCTTATTTTTTTTCTTTTCGTTCGTATACATCTACTTGCATTTTTCACTGTTCTAAAACATACCATCTAAACGTGTTTTTTAAATTTATAGCACCTTTATATGGATTAAAACTATTCTCCGAGTCTAAAGAAATTGGAAAACAAATCTATTATATTAAAAGATACAACCTCTTAATTTAATTGGGCTAATCCATTAAAAGCTTTAACCCTCTTTGCAATTGTGTAGTTAATACGAAAATGAAGGGTTGCTAACTTATGAAATTGTCCAGGCATCTCAAGCGGTTACCTTACAAATCAATTCCTAAACACCAGTCAAAGATTCAATCGTTTGATAAACCCTGAAATTAAACTCACAATTTATACATAATCACACTTTAGATAATCCAAATTACAGGTACGGCTAAGGTTTTATATTGTGAAATATTGAGGGACAAATTCGGATGTTTGTGTGTTTCACGGCTAGGAGTCATAATTATAAAGACAATGACACCGGTATGGTATTGATTTCTACAATTTTTTATATCATGGCCTGTTTGATTGATTTCGACTGAAAAGATCAACTTTGGGTTTGGATCCAATCTAAGATGGGGATGATTTATAAGTTTGTGGGTTTGAATTTCTAGAAAGTAACTGATAACATTTTGTGTTTTTCAAAATTGGGGCTTATAAAGTTTTTTGATGATTGAATTAACAAAAGTGTGTTAGTAAGAGTTGTTCGGTTAGTGAATGGGGTTTAGCAATTCAAGTTTGTTTTAGTGACGAATTAATTGATTGTATGCGAATGACGAGGGAAGATCTTTTCTTGGTGCATCACATCAGAAGTCATCTGTTTAGTATTAGGGCTAATTTTTTTAATAAGGTACTTCGGATTTATAAAAAACAAATTTTAGGTGTTTTTTGTTTTGATTAGTTTGAATTCAAGTTGGTTAATTGACGAATTGGGTTTTTGATTTTCAGGATCTTTAAGCTTGATTATGAAGTAAAAACAGTTGATTTATTTCTATTATGTGAAAAGAGAGGAAGGCTGGAATTGTTGTTAAGCTTATTGTTGATGCGCTTTTACAACGCTTTCTTCCGCTTGCTAGACACCGTATCGAGACTTCCCAAGCACAAGTATCTTTTCAAGTTTGATAATTTTATGATATGATTAGGATGATGCAGTTTAAAAAGGCGGAAACTTTGAGCACGGTTTCCCTTCTGTTTTTATGAGTCTTTGTATGATAAGATTTTTAGTATCACGGTTGTCATTATTTGAGGACGGAAATTTATGATGAATTTTGGCTCTGGGATTAGCTATTTATAAGGCTTTAGGACGCGGTTCGGAAAGCTAGATACTTTATGGTCAAACTGATTGCAAAAGCTGTAAACAAGAAAGTAGCGGTTTTATGAAGTTTATAGTTAAAATCTTTCATTTGGATCGTGACCCTTGGTTCTTTAGAAGATTTTTAGTGTTGGTTTTATGAAAGGGAGCTTTAAAAATCACAAAAGAAAACTTGATGTATGATTGATTCCGAGGATTGAGCGTATTAAGGTAACGTTGTGTTTCTAATGGGTCAAACAGGTTAACAAAAAAGTTTATAATTCCTTTTTAATCATTTTAAAGTGTTTATTTTTTAATGTGTGCAGAAGCTAATCAACGAATAATAATGGTAAAGGGGGTATAATTGTGCTCTCAATGATAACTTAGCTGATGTCGAGGAGAAATAGACACTAAGAATGGTAGTTGGAGCTATTGCCAACCTGTACGGGAATGGTAATTAAGTTCTATTCACATCCTTTTGTTGGTTTACGTGATAATGGTACTCTAATTAGCTAAGTAATTTTTGATGTGGGTTAGCTTTTAATCACATTTTAACCGGAAAGTATTAATCTTTACATATCTTTTTTACTATCTTTGTTGGTTACAATCTGTAGGATCCCGTTAACACTTCATAACATATATATCATACACGAATCGAACTAGAAATGAGAAAAAGACGTGAGTTGTTCTAGAGAGAGAAAAGAGAGAGAGAGAGAGAGATGAGAGAATATGGAAAATGATATTATTTAGAAAATGAACAACTTACTCTTTTCTAAATAGAAAAGAGTTTATATACCCCGTCGCGTTAAATGACGCGCGGGATATTTAACTAGGACCCGGGCTCGGGTTTTGCTTGGGATTAAACCCGAAACATATACAATATTAGATTAACTATCGAGCCCGATTCCCGATATATTCATCTGAGTTTTGCGATGTTTAACCAGTTAACTTCAATAAGCACAAGTTTATTAGTGAATATTAATATTTCGATTCTCAATTTGGCATGCAGGCTTTTGAGTTTGAGTTCAACGTTGAAGCAACCCAAGAAGGAATTTTTTACATCAATGGGGTTGATAAGATAACCAAAAAGGTTTGTTGATTTTATGCTCAAGACCTTTTGATATTCTCTTATCTAAGTTATAAATAAATTTTCGGTATTAGCTGTTGGCCGAAAGCATGAATATTAGTACATGTGTATCTGGTGAAGGTGTGCAACGAGTCTTACTTAAGATACGTGAGAAGCTTTATTATCGTAAAACAAGAGCTAAGAGCAGCCGACATTCAACAAGATAATTCGACAAAGTAAGTAATTTTCATAATGAGCAATACTTCTGAAGAATTAATACAGAACCAAAACACTTCAATTTCCTTTTGCCACTAAGATTCTAAGAACACATTTTTGTATTTTAGAGATCATAAGTTGCATAGGAATATTTAATGTAGCACGTGGAATGTAGGGTATAACTCCTTTACAGGTTTTGCACGTGTGCGCCTTAGGTTTGGAGGATTTATGTACGGGTATCTTTGTATGGAAAATGTGTCTGTTTGATTAGGGCTAAAAAACTTTATCATTTGCATATATTTGCTGTAAATAAGTAGATATAAGGAAGATATGATTAGGATGAGGTTGAAATTAGTATAAGGGTTGTTGTTGTTGGAGGACCAAATTTTGAGATGGATTTTGGTTGTGGGTTTGACATTTGTTATAAAAAAAACTAGATATAAGTGGTGAATGATAAATGATTAGGATGCGGTTCAAACAGCTAGATACTTTGTGGTCAAATTAATTGCAAAAATCCGAAACAAGAAAGTATTGTTTTTATGAAGTCTAAAGTTAAAATATTTCATTTGTATCGCGCCCCTCAAGACTTTAGAAAATAAGGAAGGCCTGATATAATTTGATATTTGTATATGGAAACACCTTTGAGTGTTATCGGGGTTTTTTTTATCTGCGCAGATCGAACAAATGCATTGGAGTTTTTGTTGCAAGAATGATAATAATGTATAGAGGAAATGTTATGAGTGATTGAGATAATGAGATGTACGATTTAATTTAATATCTTACAACATTTCTTTTGCCAACTGTTTCGTTGTTGTATTGTAGACTCTTGACCCGCCAGAAGTATTTTAATATCACATGTGGAATGTAGCCATGTAGGGTACAACTAATTTGCTTTTCATACACAGAGTACGGGTTGCTATCTTTTCATGATATATGTGTAGATTTGGTCTAAGAAAATTATTGTCATTCTGATGTATCATCTAATACTTCTTGAGGATCCACATTCCAGTGACACAACAATGAATTGATGAATGTTATCAGTTGGCAAAAGCAAATTTAAAAGATATTCAAAATACACGATACACATCAAGGTATATATAATTGTATTCTTTATGATACATGTCCAAACTATGTTCTAATATCTGAATATGTTAGGCATTGTTCATTAACTGGATTTGAGAAAATTTGCATAAAAAACATGAAACGTATATGTATGCTAATCACAATTAGCAAGTCATTTGCATACAAAGTGCTTATATATTTTTTGTATTTTTATAGGTGGTGGAAGAACAATAGTTGGGGCGAGAAGTTGAGACCGATTAGTGGAGCATTTTCTGTGGGCGCTTGGTTTTGAGTACCTACCTCACAGGGCTCGAACAAAGTTAATAAAATATGGAGGAAGAGAATAACAATACATGTCCAAATTATACAAAAGTCTAATATTCAAAAAGTTGTTACACTTACTGATTTCAAAAAAATTATACTATACGTGTGTAGCGCACGGGTCTAAACAATTACATTCAACCCGTACGCAATCAACAATTAGATACAATCCGTGTGCATCGCACGGATCTGCATGTCTCGTTAAAAGAATTTTTCTACAACTAAATGCACACTAAATTACCCATCAACATTTCTTGCATTAATTGACTAATTAAACACACTATTTATGTTGTTTTTAAAAAGACCTTTAAATGAAAAGTACATGCTACTATACATATTACAACAAAACCATATCTTATCCCGCATAGCATATTATACATAGTGTACAAACTAATAGAACATACAAAACTTCATACATTTATATGCTAACATGTTACATATAGTTTTGAAATCCGGACCGGAGCAACGGGTTCAACAGGAAACCGGAGTCGCACTAGTTCGACTAGCCAATTAAAACCGTCTGAAAACAAACCGGATAGGATCGGTCGAGTCCGGTAAAAACGGGTGAACCGGGTCGGTCGGGATCATATTCTTTTTCTTTTTCTTTTTCTCCAGTTAATGAGTTCGTCATTGTTATTTTGTTAGTGTTTGGACTTTATTCATACGATAGTACGCCTTCGCAACACGCGGGTACATAATGTGTTAAAAAAAACATTTTATGTTAGTATAGATTCAACTTTTTTTATAATGCCCGTGTGGACCACGGGTTATGAACTAGTTGTTGGTAATTGAGTTTTTTGAAAGATAAATACTCCCTCCGTCCCACATTAAGTGTCCACTTGACTTTTTCAAAGTCTTTTTTCTTCAACTTTGACCTTAATGATTTCTCATATGTTATATGATACTTGATGCAAGATATATGAATGATATAGATTTGAATATATTTTGTCTGGTTGGTATAATTTTCGTTTAATATTATATAACACAAACAAAAATATTTATGGTCAAAGTTGATGTAAAAAGACTTAAAAGATTCCATTGTGAACATTTAATATGGGACGGAGGGAGTATAATATTAGGGTTTTATGTTGATGGAGATGACCGTGTAAAGCGTGCCCTTTAAAGAAACATTATTGTGATATTTTTATTTCCCATTTCCATTCTCGGCGTGACATAAACAAGAGAAAACTTCACGTCCGCTTGTGTTGGTAAAGCGAATCATTTCGCATCCAGTTCTTAAGGGTCGAGTTTTCCACGTTTTTTCTTTCTTCTAGTCGTTCCGCTTGTAACACTACGTTGCTTCTCCTTTTTCCTTTTATTGTCCTCTAAATGTAATCTCGGTGATATATGCAGTTAATAGTACAAGACTGTAAAATTAATCGGCCATGATTTCCATACATGTTCACTCGGTTTGAACATTCACATGACAGATTTTGGACATTAGCTTACTAGTTAGAAAAAAACTACCTCAGGATGATTTCTTATACTAACGTATCCTAGATGAAAAACTCTAATTCGTATTCAACTATGCGTATTCCAGATGTACAAGTAATCATGATATACAACGCCCCTTCGACTCAATTTTTTTAAGAAACATCCATCTCATCTTGCAAAAGGATCTCATACACATCAGTCCTCACATTGAGCTCTTTGTCACGCATAACTTCCAAAAGATCTGAAAGCTCTTTCGCTGTTAACACCGAGCTTAGTTTGGTGAAACCATCTAGCCATATCTTTTTTGACCTGCAAAACTAAATGTGATCAGACTTGGGGTGTTTTATATCATAGGTCAAATGATAGAATTCACATAACCTTCTAGATCGTTTAATAATATTGTTTTTGTAATCATAACTAAATAATTTTAAAAAATGGACATGAAAAGCTTGTTTGATAAATAAATACATAAATAATAGTTCATCGGGATGACAATGATTATAATCTTACCATGGACATGTGTGGATAGCACGAAAGTAAACTCTTCTGGCTGCAGAGAGGTCACATGTTACATTGATCTCATAAGACATGTACAAACGCCACACAAGTACTGAATTTCGCAGCATGTTGTCTGCCAATGCTCTTTCAAAGATCCTGCGTACTCTATGATAGGAACTTCCTCGGCTAGTCTCATATGCCAATGCAAATAGACAAAGTGTCACTGATGGCTTCCTGAAAGTGGTGAAAGGGCATCAGATTTAGTATTTAAATATTAGAGGTAGCTAAATGGGCAGACTAGGGACGAGTCAAAGTAGGTAATTTTTGGTATGGGTTGGGATGACTAACAAAACTACTCATCTAATATTTCTTAGAGTATGCATAAATCATTAGTGTACCAAATACAATACATAACATAACTTCATTAATAATACTAGTAACAAAAAAACTTAGTAGGTTTCATGAAGTAAAAAATACATACGGGCTGAATTTCGTTTGACCCATTTCCGCTTTATCTACCAATTTTATTTCACCAAATTAACCCGTTAAAGACAAACCGCAACCCGACCCGTTTATATATTGTGAGTTGAATTTGCATCCCCACAATAATATATTGCAAATTAAGAGTGCCATACTTGAATTTGAGTGCAAAATTCAAACTTAGAGCACAGTAACGTCTTTAATAATCTAGTATTAGAAGCATGATAGATAGGCCACATATATAACAAATATGTTGTTAAATAAAGACACAGCATATTTCTACTTACTTGTGTAGGTAGTCATCAATGATCCATCTAAGCTTACTAGGTGAAGTATGAAGATGTCCAATATGAACTATTGCATTGTAAAGCTTAGGGCTGAATGGATATAGCTGCAACCCTTGCACAACGAATTTCCACACTCTTGCTAGCTCTGATTTAGAATGATTTCTCCACAGCAAGCGCACGTGAAAGTTGAATAATAGTTCAAGTTGAT
Organism: Tanacetum coccineum; assembly: GCA_026074375.1. Classification (NCBI taxonomy): domain Eukaryota; kingdom Viridiplantae; phylum Streptophyta; class Magnoliopsida; order Asterales; family Asteraceae; genus Tanacetum; species Tanacetum coccineum. Next base: position 10,365 of record BQNB010043439.1, on the reverse strand, counting down.
GAGTTCGGCTTCTTCTTTCTGCATTTCAAATAATATGTTAGCCATGATAAAAATATTGGGGCACACAGTTCTTAAATATTACCACTAGTAGTAAACTTTAGATTGCTTTACTATTCTTGAAACATTATCATTAAACTATAGTGAATGTTTTATTTATTCTGGAACAAAAATATTTAACACAAGTGTTAGCAATTTTAACCGGTTTATCTATGGAGTCTATTTGGGTTATGACTTATTTCTAAGAGGTCAAATAGGTCGAGCTGGTCAAGTTGTCAAAAATCGCCCAAAGTACAATTTAAGGCATACAACCTACTAACTATTAATGTAATCATATTTATTACACAATTTGTTACGACAAGCACATTCATTACGACCATAGCAATAATTAACCGTTTGACAAAAGTCCGGTTTCAACCGTTACTCTTCCCGCCCGACCCCCTCTCATTTGTCAACTCTATTTAGCATGTAATAGATAGTTGCATCACCTGGAAGCACCATGGAAAGAGCCTCGTTTAAAACTTCAATACCAGCTTCCCAGCCCGTAGTCATCTCTTCGAATAAAGCAGCACAACAAATGGAAGCAATAGAATTATCATCTATAGTCCCGCGTCTCCATGTTGCTTGTATGATCCTTACTTGTTCCTTAAATCCTTGGCGGGCCCTCAGTAGTTGCAAACTTGATGGCCCGCTTTTAAAAGGACTATATTTTATCCCACATCCTAAACAAGAAAGAATGTGCAATGCACGTGGTGACGATTCTGAACCCCCAGAAGAAGTATCAGCAAGCTCCACTTCCGCATACCAAAGAAATAAAAGTGAGGCATTCGATTTAGCATCCTGCTCAATAGAAAGACAGCATTAAACATCCGCAATCACTAGAAAAGAATAATTTAAATTTCACCATCAAAGAGAGTTTTAGACATTTTACTAAATACAAACTTTTACATGCTTCCAAAGTTGTAGTAATAGGTATTCTTTACGATAAAAACTAGTATTTAAATACACATGCTTGTAGGGTCTAATATCCAAGATGTTGTAAAGATTATCTTACCCATGGGAGACCTTCAATAGATAACAATGCCATGTCGAATGCTTTCCTAGCATATTCTATATTTCCATGTGCAGCTTCCCTTCTTGCATAAACACCACATAGATGTACATCCTGCACCAACAAAGTGAAAGTATACAGTAAATTTGTGAGGCAAAATTGAAATCATGAAAAAATTTGAAAATACAGAGATGTGGTAATGACGTCCACAAGTATTTTTTTTTAATGTCCATCTTCCAATATACAGCTTATCAAGCGTTGTGTTTCTACTATCCCCGTAACTTCTGACAGAATCTTTTCACTCGCATTTCATAATAAAAATGAAATTATACATGACAAGATCTATATCCGGTGAAACTGTTTCAGTCAAAATAAAAATAAATGTATTAATGGAAGATACAACTATATTAGAATCTTTTTTCCATAATGTATTACAGGCAAAAAAGCTAGTGTGTTTAATAGGAAAAAGTTCTTTCTGATATTGAACATATTTAAAATTTGAGTGATATAGGATAAGGTGTTCAGACTTATCGCATGCCAAGTTATTTCTCACTACAATTATCTATAAGAATAGGACTAATTTTATTTGTACTAATTCAGGATGACGTGTTCTTAAAGATAAATTTTCATGGTAGACAATTATAAATATAAGGCCTAAAAAAAAAAATACGGGTATCGTAACTAAGAATAAATATGGCATACATGACGGTTGCTTTTTATAAGGCTCTTCGCCAATGGCCGACATGGAGTGATCGCCAGGCTACAAGAATTCATACTGGTTTTTGATAGCTCTTCAGCAACAAGTGCGACTTCTTTCAAGATATAGTCATGCGGAAATGCATTTAAACATTGTAGAGTAACATTTCGAACAAATTTCATCAGCTCACTCCTCAAATTTATGTTATCAAAACTGCTCAGAACATGCTCTAAACTGTAGCCACTCTGACTGTCATCAGTTTTTTTTAACATTTCCTCAACTTTTCTCAAGTCATCCAACATGAAAAATGGCGGTGACTCCATCATTAGGGTTCCCTCAGACCAACTTGAATTATTAGTTGAAGACCTAAAGAGAATAAATAACAAGTTAATTTGTTAGTACAGCTAATATGCAGAATTGGTGCAAAAGGATGTAAAAAAAATGAAAAGAATGGGCTGTTTGGGTATTAGATCAAAACAAGTATACAGGTTTAAATGGCTCAGATAAAACACTTTGTCCAAATCAAATTTTAAATAAGTGTGTCAAATATAATTACATAAACTTCATTATTTTATATATAATATAATTTTTAAACAAAGTATTTGGGAGATTTTACCCAATAAAGAAACATATTCAGCCACCTTCCGTTAAAAATAGAACATAACCGGAATCCTCCCATTCATAAATAAATGGGTCGAAATTGCCACTTCTAGTGCAAATTTGTTTCACTTCAGTTTAAAATCTTGGCATAAAACTACCATTAATCATAAATTGTAGAAAGGGTGGCAACACAAAGTCACAGACAAGCAGGGGAAAAACATAAATTTCTTAGAAGATATCAAAGGAATTAGTTCTAAGATATACTCAGACAGTGAATAAGTGTGCTAAAAAGGACAAACATAAATAGGAAATTGAAATAAGAAAATAAGAAACTAACCACTGAGGAATTCTTCCCCCAAAGAATTCAATGAACTGGTACACCAGTGACAGGCGCACTTCCTCTGTAGTTATTGAGAACAAGTACTCACTGATATCCTCAAATAGTACTGCTCTTAAAAGTTGTTCATCGCCTTCTTTATCCGTGACTCCATCAGTAAGTGAATTTCCTGCAAATTATAGTCATGGCTCATTTTCTACTTATCAATAAGGAAAGTTGACTTCAAAATTTGTTCTATATGCAATATGTAAACAGCTACAAATCATTAATTAAGCAGCCACAACAAAACACTAACTCAGAAGTCCTATAATCCCAAAGAAGATGCACAAAAGAATAAATTGTCATGTGACAAACGGGACGTGGCAATTTCGAGCCATATACTTATCAGCAACCACAACAACAATACCCAATCCCGTCTTGAGCCATATACTTATAAATGGGTTAATTACATGTCAAACGGTTTAACTGTCAGCTAATGTCTATTTCAATGCATACCTCCTCCTATATCATCTACTGAAGAGTTAGATTATTATGTAATAATACTTATTTGTAATCCTGATTTATAAGGATTAATGAATATTTAAAATAGTGTTTTTGGGTTAAACCGACCCATTTTTTGACACATACAAAGGATGACCTGTTTTGGCATGTTACCCAACCCGCCCATACCACGCATCTCAATACCCCCATCACAAACTATGATTAAGAAGTGGAGTTGAGCAAAAGGGAAAAAACGCACCTTGTGTACGAATAGGCATCCATTGATCAGAATCTCTTGATACCTCTTCTTCTGACCATCTCACCCAAGTTGAAACGTCTTGGACCTCACCATTAGCTTCATTTTCCGCATTAATACCAAGCAACTTCATTAAAGCCTCAGTGTCGTCTTCCTCTTCTTTATCATCTTCATTAGGTTCATCACCATCATCAACTCCTAAATTATCTTGATGCTGATCAGCAACACCTTCACCTTCACCTTCACCTTCACCTTTAGGTTCATGCCAACCAGACCAGCCGCCTCCCTCGTCATCGACAGTAGTGGAAGACTCTTTCATCATTGCCTTTTGTCTTTGTTCTTCCTCTTTCTCTAACCAATTTGACCAACCCAGAGCACCTTCCTCGCCAATTCGTGCACCACTACTATTCCAGAAATACTCAAATAGTCTGTGTTTACCCTGGTCAGAAAGAAGTAAAGATGGGCAAAACAAACTGTATTCTATTTCCGCTTGAAACAAAGCTGTGGCTAATTCTTGATAGCCCGTCTGCCACTCAAACCGGCATAAACTGACAAATATATTAACCAGTCCAAGTTCTTGTTGAACTAGAATAGGGTCAGCAGAGGGTTTATCATTCTGTCGAGCCTGTAAAACAAGAATGCAAGTGTGAAAGAATGCTCATGAGTGAAAAAAAGTAGCAATTTAGAGTATAAGAAAGAAAAAAAAGTATGACTAACTTCAAATGAAAGCAAGGCCAAAGTGAAAACAAGAACATTAGAAAAAGAGTTTTTCATACAGGTATAAAACTAGCTTGGATAAACAAGTAGGTTTCTTAAAATGGGGGGTGTCAGTTTTGTTTCAAGGAGCCCGATATCTCCAACACATGCATATACAAAAACCATATAAGAAGAGCTTGAACATTAAGATCCAATCAAACGATGAAGCAAAGAATCAGCATTGAAAACTGGCAATCCCGTTCAATAGATAATCAAGAGCCTGAACAACCCCTTAGTATAGCCATGTTATATGAAGGTACTAAATAGGGATCACGTGCAATCATAATTATGTGGATTCCTTTGTAAAGGATGCACCATAGATGTTCCCTCAATGTAAGAATTATAGATCCACTATCTTATAAATGTGCGTTACTACAGCGACCAGTGTATTTTACGAGAGAAATAGATGGTTTGTGTTAGGCTACAACTCACTGCACGTCTACACCAATTTTCAAACCACTCCAGGTTCAGGCGTCCAGCCATCATAAACTGGTAGGCTTGTTTTTGTCAAACCCTTCCCCAACAAAACTGCAATGACTATAACTTTTAAAGAATAACAAGTAGCGTAATATCATAGTTTATTTCTTAGTACTAGGGGTGGCAATTTCTACCCATCTACATCGGTAGTGTTTTTAAATGGGTTTGACAAAATCAAATGTTGTGTCAATAACTTTTTACAGTCATAATTAACACCATCAGCAATTTAAATAAAAGTATAAGTGGACAGAAATGCATTTGTGGGTCGCCCCTTTTAAACCCTACAAAAAATAACCCATTTTAACTCATTACCCACAGCCTGTCTGACCCACCAATATTGCCAACTCTACTTAGCAACGAGAAAATGTTACTGAAAATCACTTGAGCTTTACGTTTCTTTACAATGACAAACAAGACACTGTTAATAGATTTAGTGAACTTATAAAAATCTAAAATTATGCACCTGCCTATGCAGCTTGCTGCACGCAGCTGACAGAGCCTGGATCGCGTTGGCAAACATCTTCCTCACTTCAGAAACTTTAAATCTTGAAAATTCACCCTGAACAAGCCGTAGAAACTCCCTCCAAAGGTTATAACTCCCTGAATTCTGTGTAAGTAACTTCTCCCATCGACCAATCAAAACGTCGATATTATCTCTTCTATGATAAGCATTCATAAGTGCAAGAATTAATTCTTCATTATCATGATTAAGCTCAGTTGCCTTCTCCAATATGCTGATCTTCTTCTCCAGTGTTTGTAGACGAGCACCTCTTTGTGCCTGTCTACTTTCAACTTTATCTTGGAAATTAGCAAATTCCAACCAAAATTTTTCGTTATGAGGCTGCTCTCTAGTCATTTTATTGAACTCTTTCGTCTTCCGTAATACCTCATCTTCCCATGATTCCTCAACTAACGACGAATCTTTAGATTCATCATCAACTGTCTGTTCTAAAATGGGTATGAAATCAGTAGCAATTTCTGGGACTGAATCTTTCGGAGCGACAATTCTAAGTCGCTTAAAGTTCTTATGGTGCTCCAATGCAGCATACTTAGCAGACCAATAACGACCTTCTGATCTAAGTTTACTGTCTAATGAATTTACATCGTTATCTACATCAAACTCTAAATTCCTCATATTCAAGTTACGAAATGCATGGTAGTTGGACCCATAAGATTTGGTTCCGTGAAATATTTTGTAGCGGGCAACATCCATTCTGCATTGTGATACAAATTATTCCAGAATCAGTTACAGCAATAGTTAAGAGGAACATGTTCCAAAAAGTCATACTCATATTTCTTTAACCAGCATTAATTCAAAATCCTCAAACTGAAAAATGGCAATATATCAGTATCACTGAAAATAATTTAGGGGCTGTTTGTTTGAGCTTATATGTGGGCTTATGAGCTTATTTGATTCCGGCTTATATTTCATAAGTATTAATTTTCTGAATTATTTTGAGACTTATTAGCTTATATAAGTTTATCAAATAAGGGTGTTCTTGGGGAGGTTGTTACCACATGCGAGAGGTCTCAGGTTTGAGTCTCTCCGTGGGGGTTTTCCTTCAAGGTGGGAATTTGTGGGGTTCTGCCCCATAGATGCGTCGATTCGAGGCTGGGGGACTACCTTCTGGGTATGTACTGTGGAATCGAATCACTAATTATTATTCGAGCCTAAGCGGAATCGAATAACTAACTTAGTAACTCTACTAACTCGCCGTTCCAAAAAAATAAAAATAAAAAAAATCATATCATAATAAACTTATATAAGTCCACAAGTTTCAAAATAAGCCGAAATCAAATAAGCTCATAAGCCCACAAGAATAGTGAAACACATCTTATGACCTCCAACAAGATTTCCTAGGAATATATCATGTAAAATACACATTTCATTATTCGTCATCAAACTAGAAAACATTTATCATAGATTCCTAAATGTACTAGTTTTCCGATCGGTTTATGACTTAAATACATATAAACGTAAAAGGGATTGTTTGGATGTGCATTTAAACCAACGTCCTAATCATACAGTCAAAACAATGATGTAAAGTAGTTGAAACAGAAATTTGACCTATAAAGACTCCCGAAAGCCAAATTATCACGATCACCACGCGAATCAAAGTAATACTCTTTAGTCGCACCCGCGCCCAATTCATTCGCCCATTTATCTGTATTCCGCTTCCTAGAAGAAGAATCACCACCCCCTTTCTTCCTCCTTTTCTTTCTAGCCCTTTTATCCCTTTTCGTATCGACATCTGAAAAATCGGACGATTCGACCAATTCGTACTGGCTCTTTTGCTGCTGTGTTGGTTCTTCTTCGGGGTCGCTAAGGTGGTCGAGATGAGAGGTGAGAACGTTGTTGATGGTTGAGATGTTGGTGGGTGTGATTGTGAAGCTGGTGTTGGAGAGCCAATTGGGGTCTGTGACTTCAAGTGTTGTTTGGTTTGTTATTGGGTTTTGGTTGAAAACTGGGAATAGTGTTGTTTGTGGTGATGGTGATGGTGATTCGTCTGCCATTAATGTTGGGTTGTTTGATTCTTTGGGGAGGGTTTCTACTTATTTAAATTTGTTCATCGAACAAAACCTCCATTGTGGCTAAAAGTGGTACATGAGAGGGGAATCACGGTCTAAAACCGGACTGTATAGACTAAAATTGGACCGGACCGAACTGACTTGGTCCAAAACATCAATGGTCCGGTCCGGTTCGGTCTTTGGTCCGGTCCGGTCTAACAAAGTATAATAGTCGGTTTTTTCGTTAAGATCGAACCGAACCGAACTGAACCGGAGCGATGACTGAAAATAAGGAAAATGATGGACCGAGGACCGGACCGAAATAGGTTTGGTCCGGTTCGGGACGGTTTCTCGGTCTGGTCCGCGGTCCGTTTTGCTCACCCCTAGTACATGGTACTAAAATATAGCCGAAGAGGAACCGAAACCGGATCTGATAGAACCGAGAATCGAAAACAAGAAAAACGTGAAACGGTTCGGTTCCGATTCAAAGTGTTTAAAAAATTCTTTTTTTCTGATGATCATTTGTAAAGGACATGCTATAATAATACAAAAACACACAAAAATGTCTCAAACAATGCAAATCGTTCCAATAATTTTAATTTTTCAAAATACAATAAACTAAGACACAAAATGTCAAAATATAAGTTTACAATTCTTCAAAAGTATCAAGCACACACAAAAATATCTCTAACAATGCAAATCGGGAAAGTACCGGATCCGGACGGTTACGACCCGAACTGTCCCGAGAACCGAAAATCTGGAATTTTAGCAACCAAGAACCGGACCATGGTTTTAATTTACGGTTCGGTTCCTATTCAGTATTGGTACGGTTACTCGGTTCTTTTGGTTCCTCGGTTTTTTAGACACCCCTAGCTGTGGCATTTTGGAAGCTTATTTACTGGTAGAGTAAATTGCATTTTTGGTCCCTGTTGTTTGGACAAATTGCATGTTTGGTCCCTATCCTTTTGAAAATGCCGCAAAAGTCCTTAATTTAAACTTTGACTTGCATATTCAGTCCCTAACCGAAGTAGAATGACTAAAATACCCTTTGTCTTATCCCCCTTACTTATTGTGTGAATTTCCTTGTAATCCCTTTCCTCCAAATAAAACACAACACTCCTAAACCCATGTTCATCCCAACTCTTTTTAATTTCCTTTACTAAGCTGAAACTTGAGTTTTAGTAGTCAATTTGTGCAATAGATTTAGGGGTTTTGTTCGGAAAGTGTTATAAACACTCAAATTCATCACTTTCTGTGTTTAATTCATCAAATTTACTAAATCAGGTTTTAAGGCTTTTATCAAGAAATTGGATATTTTAGTTTTAGTGAGTATTTTTAACAATTCATTGAGGGGAGTTGTTCGGAAACCCCTACTAATCACTCATCTATGTTCAATCTCATCAAAACAATAACCTAAAAGTGTTAATCGAGTGATTAGGTTTTCGTATGTTCATATAGAAAATTCCTGAAGTTTTTGTTTGTTTGTTGAAATTGTTAAGGGGCTTTTGCTTGGGATAGTGTTAAGAACACTCGGTACTATTCAAATCATGTAATAGAGTTGATGGGGATATTGATGGTTACGGTGGTATTGATGGGGATATAGCGGTGGCGGCAGCCGAATTACGGAGACATGGCCAAACGACGTCGACAACCAGATCTAAAAGGTTGATGAATATGATTACTGTATTTTGGGTTGATTGTTGTTGGTTGAGTGGTATAATTTTTTTTGTAGATCTAATGTTGACATTTAATCGGATTTGATGTAGTGTGAAATAGATAAAGGTAATTACTATTTGTTGTTATGTGTGTTGTTTTGGTTGACGTCGACAACCAGATCTAATTACTATTTTGTAGATCTAATGTTGACGTCGACAACCAGATCTAATTACTATTTGTTGTTATGTGTGTTGTTTTGGTTGTTATGCCTGAGGTATGATGAATTTGATGTAATGTGAAAGAGATAGAGGTGAAAAAGATAAAAAAAATCCATGTATGTTGTGTTATTATGGTGTAATAAGCATAATCTTGTAAATGTTTTGCTATATGTATGAATTTTATTCTGTGAAGTTAAAATATAAAGTAGAAGAGTTTAAATTCATGGGAGTAGAAGTATATTAAAGGTATTTTAGGTCATTTACTTTTTCAAAAGAGCTCAAATGTGCGCATCCGAATAAGATGAAATTAATAGACGTTCGTTGCACTTTTGAAAGGATGGGGACCAAACATGCAATTTAGCCAAACCACAATGACCAAAAATGCAATTTGCTCTTACATGAAATAAAAACATAACCCACAAAAATGAATTAAAATAACACTCTCGCACACAAACACACTCGCGCCATTCGGTCGAGTGATGCGGTCGTTGTAACACACCAGGTTTTAGAACTCCCTAAGCAGAGTACCTAACCGTCGTAGCGTAGTATAGGCAAGATTCGGGGGTTGTTATCGTTCTCTAGGAGAATATGTTAGGAAGGTTCGAACTAAACGTAACTAAGGTCTAAGGGTTGAAAGAAGATTATTTTGTATTTTTATAGTTTTTAAGAAAGCAATTAAAATCGTTGGTTTAAAAGGGGTTTTGGTTTTAAGCTAATTAAACTAATAACTTAAATTAAATTAAATCTAAACTACTCGTGTGGAAACTCGATAGGTAAATAAATGTGTTTACTTAATCATGCATGATCCTTAGTTTGCTTCTCCTAATTTTATTGCTTTGTTACTCTTGTCATGCGATGTGTAAGTATTTCCTAAGTCATGAACGAATTACACAAACCCGTCGTCTATGTAATATTCTGTTAAGGCAACACACAAGTACGGTAGTATGAAGACTATTACAAGGCCCCTAAGAGTACATTACATGCATTAAAATACTTAAAAGGTGATCAACCATAGATGGGTAAGATAGTATGAAGACTGTTACCGATTGTATCATTTCTACACAGTTACGTTTCCCTAAACGTTTTCGCAAGCAGTTAAGAAGCTAGCTTTCTAGAGCCTAACGCGCACACCCATCAACAAGAAGCAATATAAAAAGGATCTACAAACTAATTCTCAGGCAATCATAAGCAAAAACTATAAGATCTAGCCTAGCATGTTAAAGAGGATCGAAAAACATTAATTAATCAAACAACACATAGACATATTGAAAGATTAAAAGATAAAGAACTTCACTGATCAAAACATGAAGTTAATGGTGATACAAGAGGGTT
>BQNB010043438.1:27425-45510 GCA_026074375.1 Tanacetum coccineum | reverse complement strand
GTGGCTAGGAAGGGAGAAACAAAGAAATATGGTTTAAGTTTAGCTAGTGTATGAATATGAATGAATGAATGAACTAGTATATCCTCATAATGTAGTCAAAGTAAGTATTGGCAAGTCCAAGATCAAAGAAATTAGGGGGTGGGGCTTTTGAAAAAGGGAGGAAAACATGGAAACATGTTGGTTTTTCTAGCTACTAGACTTTAATTGATAATAAATCTTAAGTGAAAATTTTGTATGCTATGGTCTTGTGGTTGACGTGATTTAGGGGAGGGAAGGAAAATGTTTATGAAATTTTTTGGAGTATTGGGTATAACAATGGGTATTTGTTGAAGCGTAGATGAGAATTGGTGCTCCCGGTATGCCTAAACGTATTTAATTACGAAACGTAAACGTTTTACGTGACCACTAAAAATAAAATATAAAAGTTGATTATTACTTTCGTAAAAATAATATATTGCTTACTTGACGTAAACTTTAATTTGTTTGGTGCCCACTTACGTTGATTGTTGATTTTTAGTTTACGCGATTTAACTATATTATAAGAATTAAAAGTAAACGCATACGAGAATAAAAATAAATAGTGAAATATATGACGTCGTAAATGACCTGAAAATACGAAATGTTACAGTCTCCTCCCGTTAGAAGAGCCTTGTCCTCTAGGCTCAAGTTGCGATACTTGACGAAGGCACGGGTTTAGTGAAGAGATGCGAATACTTCTTTTGAAATTGATCCTCGCGCTCCCATGTGAACTCAGGACCTTGCCGAGAGTTCCAATGAACTTTGACTAATAGAATTCTTCTCCGCTTTAGCTTTTTCACATCTCGCTCCACGATCTCAATAGGCTCTTCGACAAAACACAGATTTTCATCAATCTCGATGTCTTCCAAAGTTACTTGAACATCTGGCTCAGCCAAGCACTTCTTGAGGTTCGACACATGAAACGTATTGTGGATACAACTCAGCTCCTAGGGTAACTTTAGCCGATAAGCTACCGGTCCAACGCACTCTACTATTTCAAACGGTCCCACATATTGTGGTGCCAGCTTTCTTTCTTACCAAATCGTACCACTCCCTTCTATGAAGATACCTTAAGTAACACTCGGTCTCCAACTTTGAATTCAAGAGGCTTACGCCTCTTATCAGCATAGCTTTTCTGAATAATCTTTTCTGTCATTTCTTGCACAATTTATGGTCTAATAAGCTGACTTTCTCCCACTTCAGTCCATATCACAGGGGGATCTACATTTCCGCCCGTACAGAGCCTCGAATGGTGCGCACTTAATGCTCGTTTGGTAACTGTTATTATAAGAAAACTCAACCAACGGGAGATGAGTTATCCCACTGCCCACCAATATCCATTCCAAGAAGCTCGTAACCATAATATTCCAGTGTCTGAATGGTTCACGCTCACTTCTGGACATCGGTCTCAGGGTGGTAAGCCGTACTCATGTGTAGTTTTGTACCCAACGCCTTCTGAAGAGCTTGCCATAAGTGTGACGCGAATCGACCATCACGGTCTGAAATGATTGACCACTTGGTACACACATGTCTTGATACGATCTCGTTAATGTAAATTCTTGCTAGCTTCTCTGTTTTGAAATCTTCACGAATAGGTAAAAAGTGAGCCGACTTGGTCAATCTATCTACAATGACCCAAATCGCATCATACCCACCGCTGCTTCTAGGTAACTTTGTGACTAAGTCCATTGTTATTTTCTCCCATTTCCACTCAGGGATTTCCGGTTGTTGAAGTAATCCTGAGGGTTTCTGATGTTCGGCTTTAATCTTAGAGCATGTAAGACACCTGCTAACGTACTCAGCAATGTCTTTCTTCATACCAGGCCACCAATACAAATCTCTCAGATCGTGGTACATCTTGTCTGCACCTGGATGTATTGAATATCTAGAAGTATGAGCTTGTCCTGATCAGTTTTCTTACACCACCAACCATGATGGAATCCCAGATACGATCAAAGAAGTAGATTTCACCATCTTCTCGTCGTTCAAAGTGTATTTCTAACCCTCTTAGCCATTCAGTTGGGGCTTTGAGATCCTTGGAAGCTTCACCCTGTGCTTCCAAAATCTTAGTCTTAAGTCCAGAATGGATAGTGATACTCATAGCACGTACTCGCCTTGGCTTAAGCCTTTCTTTCCTACTCAAGGCATCGGCCACCACATTCGCCTTGCCCGGGTGGTATTTGATCTCACACTCGTAGTCACTGAGCAGCTCGATCCACCGCCTTTGGCGCATATTCAACTCTTTCTGGTCGAAGATGTACTAGAGACTCTTGTGGTCAGTGTAGATAACACTTTTCGTTCCATAAAGATAATGTCTCCAGATTTTAAGAGCGAACACCACCGCACCCAATTCCAGGTCGTGTGTGGTATAATTTTTCTCATGTGTCTTCAACTGTCTTGATGCATACGCTATCACTTTGCCCTTCTGCATTAGCACACACCCGAAACCTAGTTTTGATGCATCACAATAGACCACAAAGTCGTCTGGTCCATCGGGAAGTGCTAACACTGGAGCATTGCATAGCTTCTCCTTCAGAATACGGAAAGCTTCTTCTTGTTCATCGCCCCACACATATGTCTTGTTCTTTTGAGGTTCACAGGTGGGGGCATTTGCAATCTTGGAGAATTCTCGATAAATCTCCCGGTAGTCACTTGCCAATCCTAAAAAATGAACGGATTTGTTGATGATGCAGGATCTTCCAGTTCTGTCGAGATCATCTTTGCTAGGATCACGTGGATACCATCTACGGTTGTTTGGACCACATGACTAGGAACTGAACATTCTTTCAACCAAAAACTCGCACTTTGAAAGTTTGGGCGGGTGATTATTCTTCGCTTCTTGAGTAAGTCTAAAATCGTCTTCGCGTGAACCTCATTTCTTCTTTCTGACTCTTGACGTAGGATTAAGATGTCGTAATGACACATTACAATTTGTACAAATTCGGTTTGCAGACGCCGGTTCATTAAGTCCGATGAATATTGCTGGTTGCGGTTCGTCAGCACAATGGCATGACTGTGAAATCGAAGGGCCCACCCACTATCCGGTTTAAACGTGAGTCTGTCAGGGTATATCTTCCTCTCGGACTCTCAACTGATGATATCCTGAGCGAAGATCTATCTTGGAGAAACAACACGCACCTTGTAATTGATCGAACAAGTCATCAATTCTGGGGAGAGGATAGCGGTTCTTTATAGTTAACTTGTTTAATTCTCTGTAGTCAATACACATTCTCATCGCACCGTCTTTCTTTTTGACAAAAAGAACAGGTGTCTCCCATGGGATGACTAGGTCGAATGAAGCCTTTCTCTTGAAGCTCTTTTAGTTAGTTCGACAATTCTAGCATTTCTGATAGAGCTAATCGGTATGGCGATTTAACAACTGACGATGCGCCTGGAATCAGATTGACGCGGAATTCTAACTCACGCACAGGAGGTAAACCTGACAGATCATCTAGAAATACTTTAGAGAATCTCAGACAATTCGAATGTAATCAAGCTTCTTTTCATCAGCCTTGATACACGCAAGTGATCCAGGATCCTTTTCTGGCCTCTCGCCTTGGACTTCAAGAATCTTGCCGTTCAAAAGAGGAATAGGACAATCTTTTCACAACAATCCAATGTTTTGTAAACCCGGTTCGACACCGGCCGGGTCAAATCATCCGGTTGACGGGTTCCGGGTCGAAAAAACGGGTTAAAGTAAACCGGGTTTTTATATTTTCGAAACCCGGTTTGGAACGCCGGGTTTAAAGGTGACCCGGGGTAAAACCGGTTCTCGAGACCCGGTTTTGCACCCCGGGCCGGGGGTGGTGGGTTTTGATTTTTTCATGTTTTTTATAAATAAAATAAGTTTTTTATATATATTTGCAACGTGAATTTTATTTGTTACTTGTTAATATTTTGGTTGTAAGCGTTTTTAGGCTAAATATAAGGTATATTCATAATTTATATATATAATTTTTTTTATTATTGCAAATATTATTATTTTTTTATTTTTTTTGAAAAACCGGTTTGACCGGCCGGGCAACCGGTGACCCGGGCGGGCCACCGGTTGAAATCCGGCGGCCAACCGGTTGACCCGGCGGGCCAAACCGGGTTGACCCGGCGGGCCAACCGGTTGACCCGGGGGCCAACCGGTTGAACAGGTTAACCCGGTGGACCGGTGACTCGACGGGTGCATTATTGACCCGGTTTTCAACAAACATGTGCAACAATCTTATGACGCTCGGTGGTTATAGACAAACCTATCCATGCCAATAATGACATCGAAACTTCCTAGTGGGTCGGGAGTAGGTCAATTTTGAAAAAAATATGGTTATTTAAGGTTATGGTAACTATCCTCGCTTAGTAAACATTGTATTGGTACTAATCATCTTTCCATCTGCTAACTCTATTTCATAACTAGTGTTTAAAGCAATTGGGGCAATATCGATGAAAGATGTAAACCCATAAGATACAAAACTCTTTTCAGCACCAGAATCAAAGAGAATACAAGTGTAGTGATTATTAAGAAGGAACATACCCGCGACCACATTTGGATTTTGCTGCAGATTTTCACCCACCGCGTAAGCTCTCGCATGAGCTACCACATTCTGCTGGTTTTCTGCCTTAGGACACTTGTTCCTAAAATGTCCTTTTTCCCCACATCCATGACACGTCACATCTTGATAAGGGTAAACTCCTGCACCTGAGGGTCTAACTCTGCAATCTTTCTCCAGATGGCCAACTTTTTGGCACTTTTGACACTTCGAAGGGCATTGCCCACTATGGTGAAAGTTGCAATGGTTGCACTTAGGTAGATTTCCAGCATAAACTTTACCCTCAGCTAGGACTGCGGCATAGGCCCTAGCAGTTTCTTGCCTCCTATTTTGTTGTTGATGATAGTTGTTGTTTCGGTTGCGGTTGTTGTTGTTGTTGTAGTTGTTGTTGTTGGGGTTTCTATGATGATCTTCCCATTTCCCTCTTATATCTTCACAATTCTAGTAGCCTCTACCTGAATCTGATTGCGTCGATCAGTTCACGGGGCCATGTTGTTGGCATCATGCCAAAGTTGCAGGCTTTGAAGAAGTGATGTTTTCCCGTTGTTTCTTTCAGAACCTTAAACGGAACATACTTCTCAATCGCTCTTCCTTTCTGTGGGCACCAATTCTAGGATACATCCAAAGCCAGCTCATGGAAACGGGTTGTATATGCCCTCCATGTCATCTCCTCTCAGAGTCTGAGTCCAGAGCTATGCGTTCCATATTTTGGAGTTCAATTGCGGGCAGTATTCGTAGGTCATCCTATCATCTTGAACTAGTCCATGGAATTACGGTTAGCATTGACGAGCCCTTTTGAGTATGCACGTTCCCATTCCATATGTTAACGCGACGAACCCTCATAGGTTGACTAGCAGCAACATAACCTTGTATTCTTCGGGCACTCTTGCCAGTTTCCAACACTTGCTCCCACTTTCTCAATACAAACGCCTTAATCCAACAACACACTCTGATCCCTTTAAGGGATGAGGCTTTCCTTTCAGAAAAGTCTTGTGCTAAACAGTCAATGAAAATTCACAGTTTGCCATCATTTCCATTGTTTCCTCATGAAACTTCCTAGCTCGTCTAGGTTTAGCCCTAGACTTTTCGTATTCTTCAAAGCTTTAGCCACAGTATTTCACCAACTCTTAACGGATTACCTTTTTCAACGTCTTCTGGGAGGATGATATCTGTCAAATTATAGGAGTACAAATTCGTTAGAATTGTAAAAGTATAATGAAGTTGATGGTACATATGATACTAACCGAGAAAATAAGAGTTTTGATCATGAATTAATCGGAATGGTCAATATTTATATACTTGACCGATACGAATGAGTAGTAATACGCTAGAAGATAGGCATAAGAGATCGGATCTAAACTAAGTAATATATATAAATTATATAATACTATAATGATAAATTAAAAAGAGCAAGTAGGATTGGGCGTGCGCGCGGAGGATATCGGGATCAGCGATGATGGTTTTCTGTAATTTGAAAAATGAAAGTAGGAAATCTTTAAAATTTGTGGTTATTGTCTAGGTTTTGAGAAAATGACCCAGTTCCCTATAACCTTGGCTCTGGTACCAATCTGTAACACCCCCAAAATCTGATATGCAGCGGAATGGTAACATTGGGGTGCTACGTCAAAGTACAACAATCAAGATATAGGAAACGACCTAAAAATGGCATTTTAAACAAGAACATTCGATGCATTATAGCAAAATCAGAGTTTATACATTAGGTCCCATAAGTTTTGAAAAGAAAAGACATACTACATAAGTTCTTTAAACAAAAGCTTAATAATCCAAAAGACGACCCATAAGTTTTTTAAATAAAGTGCATCGAATTTAATTAAAACACAGAATCCGTTTTCATCGATACTCCATCACGTACTCACATTCCAAGCTTTATTTTGAGGACCTGAAATTAAACATGATAAAGGTAACACAAAGGTTGAGTGAATTCATAGGTTTATAAGTAAAAGTTGTAGACCACAAGATTTAAGTAATGGAGGACTAAGTACATATTCGAAGTCTAAAAACATATTGTATTATTGCACTAAGCTCATGACACCGAAGCATTAACTGTTTTTGTCCCAAGTGAGGGGTTAGGTTTGTCTGCCAAAATAAACCTACAAGTTATTTCAATGTTAAATGCACCATGGTCAACTTGTGGACCAGAAATTCATGGTGGGGGATTGTTTAGTCCCCGATTGATCTATCCACAACACTAGCGCTCACATAGTGGTAATTGACGGTCTGATATGGTAGGACTTAGATGACACCTCTGTGGTAACTTATGCAATAATATGCAGGTTTAAGATCTGGATAGCTTACAGTTTTAAACAAAAAACTTGTGTCCGTAGTAAACAAGCATGTAATTCACCCGTTAGAGTTTATAAATCAAGTGTGATTGAAATGGGGGGCTATGAAACTCACCTAGGAGTGAAGTGATGAAATAATCAGTGAAATGGCAGAAGAAAACGTATCACGGATATATCCGAAAGCAACCTAAGTAAAATAGGGGTTCGTTATTCAAGTAATAAAGTACGTTGTCTAAATAACTTCCATGTACAATACCTATAGAGTTATCTTCCATACTATCGTTCGGGCTTATCATAATTAACGAGGTCATGACTTTGAACGTAAGAGGAGCTTGGATAATTTATTAATCGTTAATCAACAGCTCGTCATTACGCATCCGAGAGGCTCATTATGAAATTCCCTAGAATTAAGCACCTGATAACTAATACCACATACTTATAGGTCTTATATAGCTACAATCACCATCTAATTGTTTTGGAAAAATTGGGTTGATTAAGTAAAAACGTTTTAAAATTATCGTTTTTAGGTAATATGCCATAACTTTTGCGTTTTAAGCCCTAATAATTTGAAGTTTCTTATTCCCACGCATTCGTACAAAGAAGAGTGATCAAAATATTAGATATTAAAATTTTCAACTTTCTGTTGTGAATAGTAATTTTACTGTTCACAACAGCTATAAACCCGTTTTTACGTTTTAATTAGCGTAAAACTCGTAAATGTCGTATTTTATTCGTTATAGTTTCGTTTTTAGCGATTCTTTCGAGTACGATCTCGTATTTAAAAGTTATATCATATATTTGATGTTTTAAAAATATAACTTTCTGTAATGAATAGTTATTTTTATAAAAATAGTTTTATAACCCGAGGTTGGGTTATGGTATTAACGGTAAATCGTATTTTATCGTTTTCTTTTTCGTTATAAATCGGTTTTTCAAGTTTCTTTTCATTTTGGAATCGTATGCGGCGTATTATTTTTTATAAAAAGTCAAACCTTACTGTATAAGTGTCAAATTTAACGCCCCTTTTATATCCAAGAGTATTACTTTCTTTAAACACTTTAAAAAACCCTAATTTATACATATTCTTGTTCTTACTTAAACAACTGTTAAAATATACTTTAGATCCATTATTACATGATATATACAACAACAATGACATAAGAAAAGTGTATAATTTCATAACCATAGGTAAAAAACTGCTTTTCTATATATTCAAAGGTCCTTAAATGGTGATTTAGCTTATAAAGAAAATTATAATACACATAAAATCATGAAATGAAAGTATAAAGGTATTTAGATAACCTTAGAGATGAAGGATGATGATGACTAATATGTGCTAAACCCTTGTTTTGAATATCAAACCCGAGATTATAACACTAGAAAAACCCTTAATCCTTTGAAACCCGAATCTTGCACAAACTTTCTTAAATCTTCGAAATGAGAAATCAACCCTGATCTTCTTAGTAAACACCTTTTGAATAGAAGTAAGAACACTTATATTTGATATAGAAAATTAATAGTATGGATGTGTTATGGAGATGGTTTTGAGCCGGGAATATATGATGGGAGAATTGAGAGAAATGTGTGAAAAAATTTTGTTAAGAAATATTTGTTAAATTTTTGTTTTCTAGTTTAGGTTTTATATAGGGCTTAACTAAGGTTAAGAAACTCTAGTTAAGTTAACTAGGGTTAAGTTAAAGAAAAATATCTAAAAGATATTTTAGATAAATATCTAACAAATATCTAAAAAAATATCTAGGGTTATTTAGGGCATATTTAGTGATTTGTGATCTCCGAGTTCGCCTAAACGCGTTTTATTGTGAAACGTAACTCCGTACGTATCCGATAAATTAAAATATGAAATGTTAATAATTATCCTCTACATAATCATATAACACTTGCTTGATGTAAACATTTAATCGTTTAATGCCCGTTTACATTAATCGTTGATTTTTAGTTTACGCGATTTAACCTAGTACTTAATATTAAAAGCGAACGCGTACGAAAAAAAAAAATAACTCGTAAAATAGATGACGTCGAAAATGACCTGAAAATACGGAATGTTACAACTCATTGTATAAACTAAATTCCATTTCAAGTTTATATATATTGTTATCACTTGTGCGGTAGTGCACATGGTTATTGTATTTACAATTTCGATGATTCTCGGGAAACGTGAAATCAGTGTTAATAAATTATTCCTTTATTTATTAGTCGTTAATTAACCCCATTTATAATGTCTGAATAATCTTAATATTCGACGATTCGTTTAGTTTTTTATTACATTCCCTTTTGTTCATAATATACCCTTAAGTTTCTAGTTATTACCAATTTTGTCATAGGTTTATAATATAAACATTTATCTTTAAACCTGTAGTTTCGATAATTACATATTTAGTACCTTTAAGTCTAAAAATGCAATTTAGGTCTTTATAGTTACACTTCAATCCCTGGGTTTCAGAATGTTTCAAAAACAGTCCCTGGAGTTATCACAATTTGCAAACAACAATTTAATCCCTTAGGTTTCGGAATTTACATTTCTAGTCCCTATATTTGCAAAAATTGTATTTTAGCTCTAATTTGATCCCGATGAGTGGCATTTGGCTTCATTTAGTCCAAATAAGCCAACGAAACTATTTTGGCTTAAAAAAGAATTTCGAGCTTATTTTTAGACTTAACGGCCTTGTTGGCGCCGGTTACGGCACGTGTAATGTTTGATAAAGTCGTTATGATTTTTATAAGTTCAAAGGTCCTCAATAAGTTAGTGGGGACCTTATAAGGCTTTATCATTATGATTCGGGGGGCTTGATTGGCTTATTCGAGCCTTTTGGGCTCGCAAGCCATTCAAATCATACCGTATTGGATCCTTCAAAGTTCCTTAGGCATTTTAGCTTATTTTCTGTCCTTATTAAGCCCAATGTAACATTCCGTATTTTTAGGTCTTTTACGACGTCATTAAATTCACTATTTATTTTTTTTCTCTCGTGCGCGTTTACTTTTAATTTTAATAGTTAAGTTAAATCGCGTAAGCTATAAATCAACAACTAGCGTAAACGGACACCAAAAGAATTAAATGTTTACATCAAGCAAGGGTTAAGTAATTATTTTGAGAATAATTATTAACTTTGTTCATTTTATTTTTATCGGATACGTAAAGTGTATACGTTTCGCGATAAAATGCGTTTAGGCACTCCCGAAACCACCAAAACTTTTCTATGCTTCAACAAATACCCACTTTTATACCCAATACATAAAAGTTACAAAATATTGTTATATATATCATGGAAAAATGAATTATTAAATATGTTGACATGTTGTTTAAGTATAAACATGATTTTATATGAATTAGGGTTTTAAAGTTTACTTAAGAAGGTTATGATTAAAAGTATACATAAATGTTATAAAGGACTGTTTTAAATTCGTAGTTTCATACTGTTAGGTTTGACATTTTATAAAATATATACGGCCTAATGACAGATTCCAAAATGATAAGAAACTTGAAAAACGAATTTAAACGAAAAGTACGTTAGTTAGAGTTTACGACGAGATAATACTTTTATAAAACTATTTTATAAAATTTACTATTCATTACCGAAAGGGATATTTTTAAAAAAACATAAAAATATGATATAACTTTTATTACGAGATCGATACTCGAAGAATCGTTAAAAAAACGGATGAGCTATAACGAATAAAATTATGACTCCCCCCCTCAGCCCCCCCCGCCCACCCACCCGTTTACTGATAACAAAAAACTATAAAATTCTACGCTCCTCTCTCGCGCCCCCCCCGGTAGCCCCCCGCCCCCCCCACTGAAGTAACACAAAAAATCACTATTTCATCAGAAAAACCTAAAATTTTAAAAATTGGTTATATTTGATTTCTCGACTTAATACGAAGGCTTTCCGTGGACGTAAGAAACTGCACACGCTCAACGTCCATTAGAAACGCAGCACGCCCGAACGTTACGCCATTGCTTTACCAAAGTGTTCTCATTAACATGTGAGTTTTCGTTTAGTAATTATGTTTTCACAAAACGAGTAGACGGTTGATGTAGCTATATAGTATCTTTAGTTTGTATTAGTTATCAAAGATACCTATATTACTAGGGACTTTAATAATTGATGACGGCCTCTTCGGATGGGGTACTTGGCGTTATGGACGAGTGCTTGGATTTACGATTTAAAAAGTGTCCTAGTCCCATACGGTTCACTAACCTCGACCTCTTAATTATGATAGCCCGAACGATAGTATGATGAGCTATATATTAATCTAAGTGCTTAGTACTTATACGACCTATATTGGATTAGGTTGCCTTCGGATTCCTTCGTGACGCATTTTTCTATTGTGATATACTTTGTGGATTACTATTCACTCGAGGTGAGTTCATAGCCCCCTTTTTCTACAACTGTTTTACAAAATCTACGGGGTGAATTACATTGCTTGTTTTACTATTGGACACAAGTGTTTTTCAAAGTGTATGCTATCCAGATTACTGCCATGTTATTAATGCCTAAGTTACCTTATTGCCGTGAAGTCCCTATTTATCATGAACCGTCAATTGCTATTATAGTGAGCGCTAGTGTTATGGATAGATCTATCGGGACTGACAATCCCCACCTTTCCTTGGGTCACTAGTTTGATCAGGTGCATTTAACATTGAGAGGTGTCCGGGTGTTGGCAAGCATCCTATATTACTTTTGTGGGGCATTCCAATCTATTGATTGAAGTACGTTAAGGCTTCGGTGTCATGAGCTTAGTGCAATAATAAACGTTTTGGACTACTGAATGTGTTTCAGAGTCTACTATTACTTCGATCTTGTGGTCCACCCTTTTTACTGATAAACCTATGATTTCACTCAACCTTTGTGTTGACTTTTAGCATGTAATTTCAGGTCCTAGGGTATGAAGATTGGACGGGGAGCGTGGCGGATATCATGAAAGAGGTTTCATGTGTTTTATCTAAAGATTATGATATTTTTTAGTATCCTTTAAAAACTTAAGTCATCTTTTGGGTATTATGAAGCTTTTGTTTAATTAAGAATGTTTATGACTTTTAAAACTTATGGGACCTAATGTATGAACTCTGATATTTTGCTATGGCATCGAATGAAATCTTATCTTAAAACGTCCATTTAAGGTCGTTTCCTATATCTTGATTGTTGTACTTTGACGTAGCACCCCAAATGTTACCATTCCGCTGCTACCTGATTTTGGGGGTGTTACACCCAATAAGTCTGTTTTCGGTTTAGCTTATTCAAATAAGCTAATAAGCATTAGTTAGTGGGCCGTTGGGCCCATTTAAGGCCCGAAGAGGGTTTTAGGCTTTTTGGTTGGGTCCATTTGGGTCCGTTTGCTATATTAAGGTCTATTAAGTCCACTTAGCTTATGGGAGCTTCTCAATAAGCTGCCTTAGGCTTGTCGTGAGCTTATGGCTTGATTAAGACTCGTTAATGGGCTAGAAAGCCCATTAAGGGTTCCGTTTGGTCTCAATTGGTAATGCAAGGCCTAAGTTGATTAAATAAGTACTCCTAACCCATGAATAAGCTCAAATGGCTTATTGTTAAGCCGTAGCTTATTACACGAGGCCTCGTTAGGCCTGTTGGGCCTCCAACAGTGGGCTGCCAAGCCCATGTGACCCGAGCCTAACCCCTTTGTTACACTAGTTGATTTCTAGGTTTCGACCCTTTCGTTAAGCACTCGTTTGGATTTATTAATCGTGTTTCCACACATGCATTCATTCTATAGGCTCGTGTATTCCTTCCCAAGTCGTATCACTATGTTTCTAGTAAATGTTTACGTGTAGAACTTGCGTGACCAAGTAAAATGAACCCATGATCACCATGATCCTTATTTGTGTATTTTAAATGATTGTTTACAACTTAACTCGACATTTCACCACGTTTCTATTATTGTTTGCCACCACTACAAGGCCTATATACTTAGTATACGTGCGTTGGTTAAAAAACAGCATGAGGTCGAACCTTGCATGTTTGTGGCAACGTTACTTTGTTACACCAACAGGAACGTGCCCCTTTCCAACTAGACATGTTAAAACGACTAGAATATAGATAGATAGGGGTTTAGTTCGAGACTTACAATAGTCCTAGAGTCTTGATGGCGTGTTTAGATGTAAACCCGACTCGTATACACCCAAACGTGTATTACTTAAGCTTCAAAGCTTGGTATACCCAATCCTTAGCTCGTATACAATGTCACTAACACCCCTTATGTTCAATCTTAAAGGCTTCTTCGTGTTCTTAGAAGGAATGTGGGTCGTGTATGGGTTCGGTTTGATGTAAGCCGAATAAGATAGGGAGAAATGAAGAAGTTTATCTTAGTGAGAGAGTTTTGAGAGTTTAAAAATGTATTAAGTGTAGTTGTGAGTGTGTATTTATAGGCAAGGAAGCTAGTTAACTCTTCTTAGTCCTAAGCAAACCAAACCGTGCCCTAACCTTGTGGTTTAGTGGTTTCTAGTTAGTCACACATTGTTTCTTGCTAAACCACCTAAGTACAAGCTTTAATTAGTTAGTTGATGTACAAGATTTAGTTAGCTAGCAAAATCTTATAGATTTGTATGCATACATGCATGTAATCGGCACCCAAGGGAGAAAGAAAGGAAATTTGGGTATTATCCAATGTGTATTAAGTTAAGTGGGAACATTAAGGACACATCTTAATTAGCTAGGAGTTGTACAAGTACTTTAGGATCATTAGGAGATTTTTAGGGGATTTTCTAGGTATGTATATGTACATGTCCGGCCATAGGAGGCATTTGACACAAAATTGACTTAATTTTGTGTTAAGGTTATAAAAGTGGGCATTAGTTTGAGTCTAGGTAAGTCTAGGTATTTCCGGGGTGCGTCCAAATGTATTTTATCGCGAAACGTAACCCTTTTACGTGACCAATAAAAATAAAATACGCAAGGTACATAATTATCTTCCTAGTAATTATATATTACTTGGTGGATGTAAACCTTAATTTATTTGATGGCCGTTTACATTAAATGGTTATTTCTAGTCTACGCGATTTTAGCTCAAAAGCAAAAATTAAAAGTAAACGCGTATCGGACTAAAATAAATAGTGACTAATAATAAATGTCGTACAATGACATGAAAATGAGAAATGTTACAGTCTCCACCCGTTAAAAGAGCTTTGTCCTCAAAGCTTAAGACCTTGTAGTAGATGACGAAGCCCGGTTTGTGAAAAGTTGTGGGTATTTTTGTTTGAACGAATCTAGAGATATTACTAGGTGAACTCAAGGGCCATCGCTTAGAGTTCTTAGCGCAACCTTATAACCAATGGTATCCGGCTTCGCTTCAATCGTTTGATCTCCCGTTCCATGATTTCACGGGCTCTTCCACCAAATGGAGCTTATCGTTCAACATTGAATTCCTTCTAACGGCTATGACAACGGTTCGTCAGCGTAACATTTCTTCAGATTTAGGAACATGGAAGGTATGGTAGAACTCTGCTAAAACTCTTGAGGATGTTCAGCCTGTTAGGCAAAATTTCCCAACTTTTCTGAAAAACCACTTGAAAGGTCCGACATATCTCGGGTTCAGCTTGCTCCGCTTACCGAACTGTACGACCCCTTTCCAAGGTGAGACCTTGAGCATTACTTTGTCCCTAATCTTGAACTCCATCGGCTTTCGTTTCAGATCAGCGTAGCTCTTTTGTCAATCCTGTGCAGCTTGCATCCTTTGCTTGATCAGGACGATCTTTTCCGTTGTTTTTTGGATTAATTCTGGGCCAGTCATTTGGGCTTCCCCAACCTCGGCCCAACACACTGGTGATCGACATTTTTGACCATACAGTGCCTTATAAGGGGCGGCCTTTATGCTAGCGTGATAACTGTTGTTATATGAAAACTTGGCCAACGGCAAATGCTTAACCCAGCCCTTGCCAAAATTGATACGCATAAGCAAGTTAGCGTTGTCCTTGAGAGTTGAATGGTTCTCTCGCTGGCCTGTCAGTTTTTGGATGATACGCCAACGTGCTCATATTAATATCTGTACCCAAAGCTTTATGAAAGATATCCAGAAATTTTGAAAGTGAATCTTCCGTCACGTTCTCAGATTTTTAAAATTTTTGGAGGCAGGTATCCGTGTTTGCCACTATCTGTTCAGGTTTTTTTTTTTTACAACCTTGCCAACTTGTCAATGGATAATTTTCCCTTATTGGCAAGAACGTGAGCAGGATTTTGTAAAGTCGATCCACAAAACCAAGATGGTGTCGAAAAACCTCTGTGGCGACTACTAGGAAGTTTGGTGATAAAATCCATCGTGATATTATCCCACTTCCACTCGGGTATTTCCGGTTTTGTACTAGCAATCCCGATGACCTTTGATGTTCGGCTTGAACCCTTGCACATGTCAGGCATTACTAACATACGATTCGGCGATGTCAGCCTGCCTTCATATTGGGCCACCAATATAGCTTTTTCATGTCTTGATACATCTTTTCTGAACCGGGATGGATAGAGTATTTTGACTTGTGTGATTCGTGCATAATCACGGATCTTAAATCTCCATAGTATGGCAACCAACTCCTGCCGTGTAAACATAAGGTCCCGTCGGCACGTGGTTCCAACCTTTCCTTGGGTATATCCTTTCTGATCATACCGCCTACGTCTTCATTTACAAGATTTTCTGTTTTCAGGGCTTCGATCTGAGCTTCTAAAATTCGTTTGGGAAGATTCAAGCCAATAGTCATAACCAAGGCTCGAACCCGCAATGGCTCAATCCGTTCCTTATGGCTCAAAGCATCGGCCACTACGTTTGCCTTCCCCGGGTGATAACGAATGTCACAATCGTAGTCACTCAGCAATTCTAGCCAACGGCGTTGCCTCATGTTAAGCTCCTTTTGATCGAGAATGTGTTGTAGACTTTTATGGTCGGTGAATACTGTGCATCTGGTTCCATATAGATAGTGTCTCCATATCTTTAGGGCAAACACTACCGACCCAAGTTCTAAATCATGAGTGGTGTAGTTCTTCTCGTGAACTTTTAGTTGTCGAGAAGCATAGGCAATCACCTTCTCTCTCTGCATCAATACAGCACCTAAACCCTTGTGTGACGCATCACAGTAGGCCACAAAGTCTTCGCTCCCTTCAGGCAAAGCCAGAATTGGTGCACTGCACAACTTCTGCTTTATTAGCTGAAAAGCGTTCTCTTCCTTTTCACCCCAGTCGAACCTGATTCCTTTCTGAGTAAGTTTCGTCATTGACTTAGCAATCTTCGAAAATCCTTCGATGAACCTTCGATAGTAACCAGCAAGACCTAAAAATTGGCGGATCTCCGTTGGTGTCTTAGGAGATGCCCAATCTTTGATGGATTCTATCTTGGCTGGATCCACATGTATGCCTCTACTATCAATGACATGTCCGAGAAATTGTACCTTCGGAATCCAAAATTCACATTTTGAAAATTTTGCATATAACTTCTCTTTCTTAAGCAATTCCAAAATTGCCTTAAGATGTTCTTCGTGCTCTTTTTCGTCCTTTGAATAAATAAGTATGTCATCAATGAAGACAAAATCGTCGATCCTCGGGAGTGGATAACGATTCTTCACTGTTAGTTTATTTAATTCACGGTAGTCGATGCACATCCTGAATGACCCATCCTTTTTTGACAAACAAGACCGGGGCTCCCCAAGGTGAGGAACTAGGCCTTATGAATCCTTTGTCGGAAAGCTCTTGTAATTGTTCCGATAATTCCTTCATTTCGGATGGAGCCAATCGATACGGTGCTCGAGCTACGGGTGCGGCTCCCTGAATTAAGTCGATTTTGAATTCCACCGGTCGTGCCGGAGGAAGACCTGGCAAGTCCTCGGGAAATACTTTGGGAAAATCTTGGACGATTGGTACGTCCTTTATTTGTTTTCCTTCCGACTTGTCCTCCTTTTTCTTGGCGGATATTTTTGCCAAAAAGACCTGGCATCCTTTTGCCATGTACTCTTGAGCTTTTGAATATGAGATAACTGTCAACCAAGATTCTCTCCCGTTGCTACTTTCGTTGCCACAAAAAGTCAAAGTTTCATTCCCATAGGGAA
Source organism: Tanacetum coccineum (assembly GCA_026074375.1). Taxonomy (NCBI): domain Eukaryota; kingdom Viridiplantae; phylum Streptophyta; class Magnoliopsida; order Asterales; family Asteraceae; genus Tanacetum; species Tanacetum coccineum. The sequence continues at coordinate 28,600 of BQNB010043438.1, read as the reverse complement.
TTTGAACAAGTTTCTCATCGTACACGATCACGGCGTGACATCTCCTTAACCAGTCCATACTGATAATGACATTGAAACTACCCAGTTCTACGGGCATTAGATCTATGTTGAACGGATGGTTTAATAAATTTAACGTGCAACCTCGTATAATAGTGTCTATCCCGACTAATTTCCCATCAGCTAATTCGACATCATAAAAATTTTCTAATGGAGTTGGGGCGATGTTAATCAAGGAACTAAATGCAGTGGATATAAAGCTTCTATCGGCACCAGTGTCAAATAAGATAGATGCATAGTGGTTATTTAAGATGAACGTACCCGTGACAACATTGGCATCCGGGTTTCCCGACGCGTTTCCTCTCTTTTCTGCATTCCCAACTGCATAAACCCAGCCTTGTGCATTCCTATTCCCTCAATCTTTATTCTTCAGCTTAGGACAATCTTTCTTGAAATGCCCTGGTGCTCCACACTCAAAACAACCATTTCCTTTGGGAGCTGCCCCACTGCCCTTCTGAGTATTAGCAACATTTGTGTTACCAGTACTCCTGCAATCGCGAGCAAAATGCCCTACTTTGTTGCACTTGTGGCACTTCTGGGGGAACGGGCCATTGTGGTGAAGATGGCACTTGGTGCACTAACCAAACACAACTTAACTTAACTCAATTTGCATCAAAAAGTAGTAAACTCTAACTTTTTCTTAAATAAGCAAAAATAAAAATAAGCTAAAATCACCAATAAGCCAAACTGAAAAGTGGGCTTTTGGAAATAAGCTCACTAATGAGTCCTTATTAAGCCCACCTATTCACTTTTATAAATAAGCCACTGAAATAAGCACAATAAGCACAAATGACTACACTACTATTTTTTGGATTTTAATGAAAATAAGCACTTTTAGACCTAAAATAAGCTACTGAAATAAGCTCTACTAAAGATAGTAAACGAAAATGGGCTTAATCTATTCTAAAAAGCCAAGAAAATCTTAAATAAGCCGAAGTAATAAGCTAATAAAAAAAATATAAAAAAAATAAATAAATAAAAAATGAAACAACAGGACTAACGGTACTAACTTGGAGTTAGTACCGCTAGCTTTGGGTTAGTACCGCTAGCTTTAAAATCCCCAAAAGAGAACTAGCAGTACTAACTATGGGTTAGTACTGTCTGTTCTAAATACCTCT